>JAHOYR010005413.1:0-30084 GCA_023213295.1 Bruguiera hainesii | reverse complement strand
AATACAATGGAATTAGTATATTGGAATGAAATATTGATGGTATATTAGAATACCAAATTCTTAGGATGTGTCATTAACCCTTCATGAATACTTATTGGATCCTTAAAAGGCCTTTATGCATCGGCTCCCTTATGGACCATTATTCCCCTTTCCTTAAAAAGATTCTTCCTCTAATTACCACTTACATCAAATAAAGAAAGATAAAAAAATATTAGATGTTGCACTCATATTGTGCTCATTGAGAAGGTCCAACTTATGAGCATTGTTATTAATTCATACGTTCACTTGAAGCAAACCACCTCCTTTTGGCTACAATTTTGAATGCCTTTAAGCTAGAAACCTTTACTTATGCATATGCAACCAAACCCAATCTCCAAGTTCAAACACCACCTTTTTCACCCTTTGTTGGCATATGATGCATATTGCGTAGTTCATTTTGTAACTTGTTGCTGCACCTTCTTATGCAACTTCTTCACCATTTCAACCTTATGATCACCATCTAAGTTAGGATATTTATCAATAACTAAAGGCACCAAATACAAAAGAGTCAAAATATTAAACTTATTCATAATTTTAAATGAAAAGTAATTGTAATAAAATGAACACACCTATTATATGTCAACTCTACATTGGACAAACAATTCATTTGAATAATAGCACATCATAAAGTAAAAAGAATTTAAATAACTACCTCGATGTCTATCCATTTGTGGATGACAAGTAGTTGGGATAAGCAATTTAGTACCTAACTTACTCCATAAAGTCTTACAAAAATAGTTCAAGAACCTTGTTTCCTAGTATGAAATAATTCTTCGAGGCATGCTTTACAAGCGTACTACCTATCTAAAGAGTAATTCAGCCATGTTGTTTGCATCATTAGTTTTGTGACATGGGATGAAGTGTGTCATTTTTGAAAACCTATCAACAATAACAAGTATAAAATCTCTACCCTTTTTTGACTATAACATCCTTAGCACAAAATTCATAGATACATCAACTTGGCTAAAGGAGTGTGCAAACTATAAGGTAAAGAGATGTAGCTTGTTTGCATGTTATGCACTTCTCACACACTCTCTCAACATCTTGTTTCATATGTGGGCAAACGAAATACTCAACTAAGACACTGAGGGTTTTCCTAACTTTGAAATAACCTATTAGACAATCGCTTTGTGCTTCTCTTATAACCAACTCCCTTAGGGAACTCATCATCACATATAAATGATTTTTCCTAAATAAGAAACTCTTATACCTATAAAATTTCCTAGAGGTCGACTTCTCACATGCTACATACACATTAGCAAAATTAAGATATTTCACATTTAAATATTTGATATATTCAAATTGTAACAATTTCACACTAAAATGTAGAGAAAAGGGCATACTTGTGAGATAATGCATCAGCTACCATATTCTTCATACCTTGTTCATATTTAATGATATAAAGAAAGGTCTTAATGAATTTAACCCACTTGACATGTCTCTTTCCCAACCTTCCTTATCTCTTCAAGTACTGAAAGGATTTCTGCTTAGCATGAATAATAAACTCCTTGTACCAAAGATAATGTTGCCATGTCTTTAGAGCCTGTACAAATGCATGCATCTACTTATGATGAGTGGGATCATTAAGTGTTATTTCATTTACCTTTTCACTAAAGTAGACAATTGGTTGCCTTTTAGTGATTTTCTTGACCACTTGATAGTCAATGCCTATCCTTCAAGTCCTATCCTTTTTAAGCATAACCAATAATGGAATTGTACATAAACTCATGTTGTCCCTTAAATATCCCTTTGCCATAAGCTCTTTAAGTTGCCTTTGACACTTCTTTGTCTCTTAATGATCACTTACATAGGTTAGTTGGTTTCAAATTATTGCACTAAGGATAAATTCAATAGATGTTTTATTACTCTCAAAAGTGGCAAACCACTTAGTTTTTTTAGGAAAAACATCACTAAATTCTTGCAAAAGAGAAACAACTATAGTAGGCAAAGAGGGGTTGGGCTTGCCTCCTAGAATCTATCCAACCATTTTTATTATTGGCAATTCTAACTAAAGTAGTTGGATCATCAAATTCATCATCTTCTACATCATTTATATAACCATGGTCTCATCTATCTTGCCTTCTTGCATTAGGAATCTCACAACCCCCATGCCTTTATTGCAACTCTACCATTATATTAGCTTGCTCTTCCATCTTATCCCTTATATCAACAAATTTGGTGTTCATGCACTCAAATTATTGTTGTATAGTTTTGATCATGAACAATACATCACTACCTCCCTTGTTAGCTACAACTTTATCTTTATAAGACATAGTGTTAATTATATAAAAATTCATAAAACACACCTTCATGTGTTTCCCTAAAAAATGGCATCACACACCCTCATGTTTATAATGTTTAAGGCTTTTCTCAACATATGCTTAACTCATACCTTCTACCACTCAATTTTTCTCTCTAAATTCTTTATTAAACTAAACAAACTTAATCCAAGTCACTTGTAACTAACTAATTTCAACAAACTTAATCAAAGTATAATGAATACACACTTGATCTCCTCTGATATATTCAAACAGGATTTACTTCTCTTTCTTTTTTTTTTCTTTTCCTTTTTTTGTGCGAATTTAAGGATAAGAAAAGATAAATAAGGGATTTTAAATTCAAAGAATGAAAAGGGTATAGAATATGACTAAGAAGAAAAGATAAGACTAAGGTTGACAGATTCAAGGAATGAAAAGGTGTAGAATGCTGGCCAAGAAGAAGAATAAGAGAAAAACTAAACTTTAGATAAGCAAACTTGATTTAAAACCAAGCTTTGATACCAATTGATGTGAAGCCCAAAAGATGTGCCTTAGGGACCCAATAGGTGTAAGGAATTGAATAAGAACCTAAAAAAGCTAAATTATATTTCAATCACATAAGAACTAAACCCAATATTTAAAGGAACACAAACCTAAGGCATAAAGAAGGATAGAAATGCTAGACTTGAGAAGAGAATAGGCTTAGGAGTGATGAGTTAGTTGAACACCATATGAAGAGTTATTTCTTGATAAGTTTTTTAGTTATTGAAAGAATCGAAGAAGAAAATTATGACTTTTATTTCACCTAATGATTTACCCTCTTTAACAATGAAATCAAGCTTATTATAGGCTGAATTAACAATCTTAGAGATAAGGACAAACTTAACACATAGGCCTATTCAGTATACATGTACAACTAATAAAGCCTTAATCTATATTAAGGTCTGATTTACCATCCTTCAAGGTTGAATCAACTTCTTTGGCCCAAACTTCTTCAATTAACCTATTAAATACCTCTTTCATCTTTCTAGCTCTTGAATATGTCATTAACCCTTCATAAATGCTTATTGGATCCTTAGAATCCCTCTAAGTCTACATAATAATGACACGAGAAATCTTGCTAGCAAGAAATGAAGTAATGCTCTCATCCTTTAGGAATTAAACAATTCAATACGCGTAAGAAAATCAAATCAAGATCAAAGACTCTTTTGTTTGATGGAATTCAATGATTTCAAAGTGCCAAAGTTGTAAGGACTTGCATGTCACTATGGATATATTGTTTAGTGTGGGCATAAAAGTTAAGTTCATGATCATTTTATGTGAATAAATCCTTGTAATAAAGGAAAGGAAAGAAGTGATGGTCTTAACCTCCTTTTTTTGAAATCATTGATTGGTGTTGACATTTAAGGTAATTTTATGATTTCTCTTTGTGAATGACTCATTATTGATTAGCTTGTAAAATGCATGTTATTATGTCTTAAGTAGTTTGAATCCATAGAAGTTCATGCAATAAATAAGTTGTTACTCTTGACTAGCTTTCTTTACTATGAGAGATTCATTCATACATGATTGGTGTATAAATTTAAGTAATGTTCAAGATTCCTTTGTGTGAATTACTCCTTGGAATGAAAGGATATGCCTTATTTGCTTGAAATGAGGTGATAAGCTTGTTTTTCAAGATATGAACCATTCTCTCCATTTTAGAAAAGTTAATTAGGAAAAATGACACCTTTATTTGGTATAATTCATTTAATTGAGATTGCCTAAGGTGTATCCATACAATGAATATTACATTATGTGTAGACTTAAAAGTTTAAGTGTCAAAGTTATAATGATGTGCTTGTTGGAATGAATATAATGTTTAGTGTAGAGATAAAAGTTAATTTCATGATCATTTGTGTGAATCTCTCCTTGCATGAAATGAAGTTATTCATTAATCCTTTAGGAATTGAATCATTTAAACCTAATAAGGAAAGTTAATAAAGCAAGGTGACTCCTTTATTTAAGGGAATTAATTGGATTGAGAGAGCCAAAGTTATAATTACTTGCTTGTCATAAAGAATATGATGTTTGAAGTAAACACAATTGTTAATTTCATATTAATCTTGTTAGCAAAACAATGAAGCAACAAGCCAATCCATCATGAACTAAATGATCCAACCTTAGTGCGAAAAGCCAATCAAGATCAATGGCTTCTTTGTTTAATAGAATTCAATGGATTTAGAGTGTTAAAATTGTAATGACTTGCTTCTCCTAATGAATGTAAGGTTTGGTGTAGTGACAAATGTTAATGTCATTATCACTTTATGCAAATGACTTTTTAGATCGAAAGGAGAAGTCTTGTTAACTAGAGATGAAGTTACAAGTTTCTTTCAACAATGAAACCATTTAGGCCCTATAAGAAAAGCCAATCAAGATAAATGACTCCTTTTTTTGCGATGGAATTCAATGGATAGAGTGTGCCAAAGTTGCAATGACTCCTTTCACCTTTGACTCTCTGAATTCATTGGATTCCATCAAACAAGGAGTCATTGATATTGATTCACTTTTCTTATAGGAATTGAATGGTTCAATTCTTGAAAGATGAGTCCATTACTTCATTTCTTACGAACAGGGTTTTTCCTTTTGTTACAAGGACTTATTCACACAAACTAACCATGAAATTAACTTTCATGACTACACTAAACAATCTATTTCTTATGGAAAGCACATCCATATAGCTTTGGCACTCTTTATCCATTAAATTCCACCAAGCAAATCAGTTATTGATCTTTATTAGTTTATCTTATAGGGATTCTATAATTCAATTTGTAAAGGTTCATAATGTTGTTTCATTTCTTACTAAATATGGCATCTCCTTTCATTGGAAAGACTCATTCAAACAAAAGGATCATGCAATTATTTTGTATCTATACCAAATATTTTATTTATTGTAACAAGCCTATCCTTACAATGTTGGTACTTTGAATCCATTTAATTCTATCAAACAAAGTAGTCATTGATCTTGATTTGCTTTTCCTACATAGATTGAATAGTTCAATTCATAAAGGGTGAGCTTAGCACTTCAGTTCTTGCGTACAAGGTTTCTCCTTTAGTTACAAGGACTCATTTCTTGCCAATAAAGTTTCTCCTTTCATTGCATGAACTCATTCCAACAAAATGATCATGGCATTAACTTTTGTGCTTACACCAAACATTACATTCAATTTGACAAGCATGTCATTACAAATTTGGTGCTATGAATTCCTTTGATTCCATCAAATAAATGAGTCATTGATCTTGATTAATTTTTCTTACCTAGTTTGAATGCTAAAACTCTTGAAAAATAAGTCAACAATTCATTTCTTGCTAACAAAACTCAATCCCTAACAAAGTCAATTAATTCACTAGCCAAAGATGTAACAACAAAAGAAATTGATAAACTTCGTGATGATACTTATGAGTGAACTTTGGATAAATCCATTACATAACCTTTAATTCCAAAGCACATAAAATTTTTATGTATTATTAAAAATAATTATGCTTAGGTTAACACATTACATTCCATTCATAATGTTTGAACAAAACTATAAATGTTGTTTTATAGTTATGCTTTTCATGAATTTGGATTCGCCAAGAACTAGATTTATATCAAATTTTGAAAGATTTGACCTTTATAAAGTCCACAGAAAAAGAAAAAGAAAATAGTTGTTTGATGCAAATGCAAAAAAAATAAGACATTATTCTAATACATGTAAAATGAAACAAAAAAATTCAAGAATTATTTGTTGATGAAGTCCATTATGTTTCATTTTCCTTCACTTTTGTTCAAGTAGTTTTATTAAAACTATCCCATAACAATTTATCCGCTAAAAGTTATTTGCCTTTTTGCCCTTTGCAGCTCATATGGGTCTTAATAATCTTGCATAATATCATCATTAAGATGTCTTAGACCACTTTTAGCTTGGTCAACTTGGTTGTCCTTTTCTAGTTGGAGCAAAGTATCAATCATTTTTGATAATTGTGAGACTTATTGAGACTTATTAGTTTTTATTTCAAATTTGATTCTTTACTTTGAATCCTCATGTTCTTCTATTATAATTACTTATGATTATTTTGTTTAATTGCTATGATGTATACTAGACAATTATGCTTTATGATCTAATGTTAGTTTAGAATTCAAGTTCATACTTGATTAACAATTCTAATTACTGATAGTAAATAGAAATTGACAATTATGGTCAAGTTTTGTTTAATTTCTACGGAGAACATGGTTTAAAATTAAACAAATTAGCTTTGTGAATTTGTTATTTAGATTTGGTTATCTTTCTTATCTTAATCCTATCAATAAATTATATCTAGAAAGCTTGTTATAGGTAATTTAATTAAAGAGCTTGTCTCAATTAAACTTGAAGGAAAATTTTAAATAATAGAGCTTGTCATTACTCTAATCTAAATATTGAATTAAAGAATTGATGACTATTGGTGTTAATGATCAATGTATTAATCTAATGATGTAAATATTATTATTGATGAAGGTGTATTTATCTATTGATTTTATTTGTAATTATTTTTTTTTAATTTTTATTAGTTTAATTGAAGCCAAATTCCTCCCCCTTAATATAATATTTGTTGTAGGTACAAAAGTTATTTTCAAGATCATTTTGTTTGAATGAGAATTTGTAATGAAAAGTAGAGTCTTGTTAGGAAGAAATGAAGATTAATAAGCTATTACTTTTATAAAGAGCTTTAAAATAATCACATTGCCTTTGATAACTTGATTTAGAGTTAGAATTAGAATTAGAAGAATGATTTTCTCTTATAATGACACCTAATTCTAGATCCTGTTTTTATGAATCATTATCAAATAGAAAAATATTCATCAATGACCTCTTAAGGCCTTCATTTATAGATAATTCTTGAATATTTTGTTTTGTTTTACAGTTATTAATGTAATGTCATCTAGTTTTTGTACTAAAATGGTTCTATAAGACTAATGAATTTCATCAAAAAAAGAAAGTCATTGATCTTGATTAGCTTTTTTTATAAGTATTGAATGGTTGAACTCTTGAAGTATTAGACTTCCACTTCATTTTGCTAATAAGTTTTATCATTTAATTCCAAGGATTCATTCACACAAAATTATCATCAATTTAATTTTTGGAGCCTTTAAGTATTATACTCATTTGTGTCAACCATGTGCTTACACTATTAGCATGCTAAATCCATTGAATTTCATTAAATGAAAGAGTTAGTGATCTTGATTAGTATTGTTTTTTTTTTTGCAAGGATTAAATGGTTTAATTCTTAGATGGTGAGATTGTTACTTCATTTCATGTTAACAAGACTTCTCTTTTTTTTTGCAAATACTCATTCACACAAAATAAGCATGAAATTAACTTTTGTGTCAACACCAAATATTACATTAATTATGAAAAGTATATCAATATACCTTTCATAGAATGAATTAATTGAAATATATTAAAAATAGTAGTCATTGATCTTAATTAGCACTTCTTACATAGTTTGAAAGGTTCATTAGATGGAAGATGAGACCGTTACTTCACTTGTTACTAATGAGACTTTTCCTTTCATTATATTGAGTCATTCACACAAAATGATAATGAAATTAACCTTGCATTTGCACCAAACATAATATTCATTTGCAACAAACACATTCTTACATCTTTGGAAATTTTAATCTATTGAATACCATCAAATGAAAGCGAGCATTAAAATGGAAAAATTCAATTTATACTGTCAACATCTTTGGCAAGGAAAAGACAAAAGAAGAAATACCTTTAACATTAACAATTATCCAACTATTTTCAATTCAAATGTAATAAACTACATGTTATGTGCATTTTTGCTTCTTAGGTTATGTGGGTTCGAAGATATTTTCTTTTATAGTTGCTTCAATGTCCACATACGGCAATGATAAGGAGAGAACAACAGAAATGTGCTACATATGTCAAATTAAACAGGAAAATATGAATGTTAACAAAAAAGTGCAACAGCATTAAAAATTTAAGTAACAACATTCCTAATATGTGCATTTGTGTACAAAAGAATGTAAATTGGAACTAAAACATATATGTAGAAGGCTAAACATAGAAAGACGGCTGCAATGTGTCATACAGTGAATTTCCAAAAATTATTGTATAGATGTGAAGCTTCTAATATAGATGTAAAATGATTGTCAAATTTTAGGTGCATTCAATATTTGTTCAACAGATTTTGACACGGAAGTGTTGTGAAACCTCCCAAGCGCATTGGACTGCAATGGTATCATGGATGGTAAAGAAGTTGATATGACGCAGGGTGAACACAGGAAGATGGAAATTTCAATAATTGAATATCTTAGCATGTCCAAATGTTTGGCCGTCAAATGAAAACTGGAACACTTGTCTGTGACATTATAGAAGGTGCAGCTGGTCACAATGATCGGTAACAACCACCTAGGTTGTGCATTATGCTGCTAAATTTATTCTTTGAAGACATGTTATAAAGAGTTCCCACCACATCCTCTCACGGCTAAGGTGTATCATGGAATCATCTGTTTTTGTTGACCTTCCTACCATTCCAAATTAGGGCTGAAAAGTGTAAGGAAATTCTAATTTGTCAATAGCAACTTGTGTGCAACAGTGTTTAATATTAAAGTAAAAACTTTACTAATTTAGAATTAGCACGTTCAAGAAAAAATTTTGAGGTAAACAAATACATATGTAGGTGCCTAATGTAACCTCGAAATTTGGCTGGAAGTTTGTACAAGAGAAATTTAAATTAACGTAACAATTGAGTACTTTAGTCCTATATACAGAGTACTTTAGTCGTATGTACATCAGAGTTGAAAAGGATACTACTTAAGTAACTCGATGATGTAAATCATACAATTGAGTACTTTAGTCCTATATACAGCGATGTCAAAATTTATAAGGATGAGAACACTATGTTAAAAATGAGCAAGCAATTTTTTTTTTTTCCAACAAAAAACAAGCACTTCACCTATTGTGTGTTTCAAGATGCAAAGGTTTGTTTTGGTGAAGACGTTTTAGCATATCGCTGGGAAGACTTCGGTGTGCGGCCATGGGGTTTATAGAATCCTAAGGTAATTCAATGTCTATAATACCATGAAAAAAGGTTTTATAGGGGCAAAAGAAAAAAAAACAGAGAAAGAGAGAGAGAGGGGTCTTTTTCTCCGTCAAAAGAAATATGCAATGTTGTTTTAATATATAGCAAAATAGGGTCAAAGATACGGATTCTACAGAAAAGATAATTTTGTGGAAGAGAAAATAACCTTTAGGGCCACCAAAACAACAAATGAGGACTTACAGACGTTCAAATAACAAAAATTATCTCCATAACACATTATTAAAGTGGCTCGAAAACAAAAGGAAAACATAACTTTTACATTGGGGAAAAATTTTGCCACCAAGGTTTTATCTTTAAGTAATGAGGCATGTCACTTAGTGCAACTGTAAAGGGTTGATTAAGGGAAAAGGAACCGAGGAATAGAGAGGGAAATGCAGAAGAGAAGAGAATGACACTAAGCACAGAGGAACAAGGTGATAGGAGAAGAGGGCAGCCGAGTATGAATAGTTTAAAAAATTTCTACAACTTACTTGAACCTGTGAAAAGATCATTAAATAACAAAAATAATAATCCAAATAAATCATATAAGAAAATATATCAATTTTTACGTGAAAAATTCCTTTAAATTAAAAGGAAACAATTTTCACGGAACACTTTGAATTAGATATCAACCCACTATAATTAAGTGAGTACAATAAAAATAAATAACATTACAACAAACAAATTGAACAAAATTTAATTTGAACTAAATGAGAGACTAATGAGTTGAGTAAAATAGATCAACAACAACTCAACAAGTGAATTTCAAAGTAATAATTCAACTGTTCAAAATGAATTTCCAAGCATTCCTTACCGGCTGACCAAAAATCAACTCAACTAGACCATAGATCAATGTTCATCAACACAGTTTACCAACATGTGCTCGAAACACAATCTCCACCATTCATAATTAAGAACCAAATATCCTCTATCAATTATCCAAGTTTTAACTTGATTAGACACTGATGTCTTTTTCAAATATAAGATCAAAAAACACTGTTTTTTCCTCTCTCTTTTGGCGACCTCCCTCTTTCTCTCTCTCTCTTTCAATAGTCTTTTCTTTTTTTCTCTTACAACCGACTCACTAGGTTTTCCAACCAAAAAGGGTATTTATACCCATTTTAATTATTTTGAATTATGATCCCACAAAAAAACTAAAATAAAATAAAAAACTTTGAGCTATATATCCATATAGGAAGGGACCAATGAGCCCATCAATTTCCACCCTTTCGACTATGTGGAGATATTGGTCATCGCAACCAGTGCACAACACAATTCAAATTTCCATTTTGGCAATACTTTTGTCATCATATTAACAATATTATCATCTATGAATTTTCTCAAGTGTCAGCTATTTAGAATCAAGAACATCTCATATCCAATGATACCACACATCAATATATTTTAACTTAGTATGAAAAGTTAGATTTTTACTAAGATGGATGACACTCTAGCTATCACCATACAACACATAATTTGATTGTTCAAAATCGAGTTCCTTTATAAATCTTTTCATCCAAAACAACTCTTTTGACACTTCAGTTATTACAATAAACTTTACCTCTATAGTGGATAATGCAACACACTTTTGTAATCGAGAATGCCAACTCACTGCTCCCTCTACAAGAGTAATCACATAACTCGAAGTAGACTTTCTGAAGTCAATGTTACCTATTATATTTAAATATGTGAATCTAGTAAAAATAGACTTATCACTCCTAAAACAAAGTTTTAAATCAGTGGAGCCTCGCAAATATCTAATTATCCACTTCACTACATTCTAATACTCTTTACTAGGATTTGAAAGGAACCGACTAATTGTATTAACTACATAAGGCAAAAGGAATTTTTTGCATTTCTTCCTTCTTTTTCTCTGTGGAAGGACATTAGTTAATGATAATTTAAATTATGTAGCAAGAGGTGTGCTCACCAACTTTAACCTTATTCTTGTTAAACCTTTAAAGTACCTTTCAATGTACTGCTTCTAAGATAGTTACAATCTTTTCTTTTTCCTATCCCTTTTTCCTATCCTAGGTGATTAACATGCCAAAGATCTTATTTACTAGTCCTAAGTCCTTCATGGAAAAGGACTTGCTTAACTCTTACTTCAACTTGTCAATTCTAGAAGCACTACGACCAACAATAAGTATATCATCAACATAAAGTAATAAAATGATGAAATCATCATCAGTGAATCTCTAAACAAAAATACAATGATTAGAAGTAGTCTTTTTATAGCCTTACTCCCCTATAATAGACTCAAACTTCTTATACCATTGTCTCAAAGCTTATTTCAAGTCATACAAGCTTTTCTTTAACCTACACATATAATCCTCTTTTCCTTTAACCTCAAAACCCTATGGTTGTTTGAAATAAATTTCTTCTTCCAAGTCACCATGGAGAAAAGCTGTTTTCACATCCATCTACTCAATCTCTAAGTCCTAGCTAGCAACCAAACTCAACATAACTCGAATAGAAGACATTTTCACCACCAGTGAGAAGATCTCTTTAAAATCAATGTTTTGTTTCTAATTGAATTCCTTAATAACCAATATGACTTTATATCGTGAACATGAATTATTTTCTTCTTTATTTTGTAAATCCACCGATTCTTCAAAACCCTCTTACCTCTAGGCAACTTTACTAACTCATAAATAAAGTTATCATATAAGAATTTCATCTCATCTGTCATGGCATCTATCTAATGTTACCCGTGCTCACTTTCAACTGCTTCTTTATAGCACTCAGGTTCTCCCTTGCCAGTTAGTATCATAAACTCATTAAGAGAGTACCAAGTATAAGACATTGGAATTCTATTGGACCTTCGTAGCTAAAATAGAGGTGAAGGTATGTATAGATAATCTTTTATGGGAGTATCAATATCACCTACACCTTGCATATTATGATTATGTTGAACATTCTCATCATGTTCTAGAACATCACCATAAACATCAATAGGATTACTTAAAGGTTTCTGAGGAAATGGAATAATATCAGCAAGATTATCATTAACCTGAGGAGTTAACTTTTCAATGTCTTCAATGTTTTGATCCTCAACGAATACAATATCTCTACTCCTTACAAGTTTTTTCTCAACTGGATCATATAAACGATGCCCAAAGTAATCTTCACCATAACCAAGAAAGATACACTGTCGAGTCTTCACATCTAATTTCCCTCTTTCATCTTTTGGGACATAAACAAAAGCTTTATAGTCAAAGACTCGCAAATGGTCATATGAGACTTATTACCAAACTAAACTTTATTCAAAACATCACCTTGTAGTAGAACACTAGGAGACAGATTAATTACGTGTGTCACTATATTTAAGGCTTTACCCCAGAAGGATTTACGCAATTTTGCATATGAGAGAAGACATCTGACTCTCTCAATCAACATTTTATTCCTCCTTTTTGTTAAACTATTCAACTATGGTGTCTTTGGAGGTATCCTCTGGTGTTTAATCTCATGCTTTCTATAATACTCATCAAATGGACCATTATACTCACCACTATTATCAATGCGGACACATTTTAACTTCTTACTAATTTGTCTCTCAACAAAGGTATGAAATTGTTTAAATACATCAAAGACTTAATCTTTAGTCTTTAAAGCATAAACCCAAAACTTCTTTAAGTGATCATCAATAAAAGTCACAAAATAAAGAGTACTGCCAAGTGAGCATACCTTCAAAGGACCACACACATCATAATGCATCAATTTAAGCAACTATGATTTTCTTAAAGACATGTGACTTTAAAATATAACTTTATTCTATTTCCTAGCAAAACAGTGAGGACACTTCTTTAAAACTATACTCTTTATATTTAGAAGTCAGTTTTCCTATCAAATAATTCATCCCCTTTTCACTCATGTAACTAAGCTGCTTATATGATAATTCAATAGAATTATCATTCTTTATTGCATTTACAATATCTTTGAAGATAGTAGCTTGCATAAGATATAAACTAAAGCATTTTCTACCTTGTGCCATAACTAGGGAGTCTCTGGTAAGCTTTCACTAGTCATCACCAAAGGTACTGCAAAAACCTTCATCATCGAGCTTTCCTATCAAAATCAAATTCAAACGGATATCAGGGACATGTCTAACATCCCTTAATGTTAGCTATGCTTCATTGTTGGTCTTTAAGCAACATCACCAATGCTAATGACCTCTGTTAAGTCGTTGTTACCCATCTTCAAAACTCCAAAATCATTAGGAGTGTATGTTGTGAAGAATTTCATTCCTTTAAGTAACATAAAGAGAAGCACCACTATCTATGACCCAATTAGTCTTATGAGATGTCAAATTAATCACTTCCTTATCACAAACAATAATGAGGCCACTAATATCAAAAGTGGATACAGTAGCATCACGATCATTACTCATATTTTTCTTTTCGTGCTTATCACTGTCATCTTTATTTTCTCTCTTCTACTTATAGCATCTTTTTTGAATATGACCCATTTTCCCATAATAATGACACTGGTATTCTTGTACTTAGATCTTGACTTACTCTAGCTCTTACTTCTACCCTTTTTACCATTTCATTTTTCTTCACTTCTCCCCTTATTTTTAGTAATTAAAACCTATAATTTAGATGATGATGAACCTTAAGATTTTCTTCTGATCTCTTCATTTAACACACCACCCTTTACAAGTTCTTATGATAAAATACCACCAGAGGCAGAATTAGCAAATGAGATTTGAAAAGTCTCCAAGAATCAGGTAAGGTAGCAAGTAACCATAGCCCAAGAACCTTGTTATTAAACTTAATGCCCATTCCTGACAGCTGATCAATGAGACCCTGAAACTTATTTAAGTAGTTAGCAACTAAACTCCCTTCATTATATCTTAGTTGCATCTTTTTCTTTAACAAGAACAACTTGTTATTACCAGTTTTTAAAGCATACAAAGTCTCAAGTTTTCTCCACAAAGTCCATGCATATGTCTCATTGCAAATGTGATTATAAACATTATCATCAACAAATTGCCGTATAAAATCATAAACTTGTCCATGCTTAAATTCTCATTTGTTATCAGTCTTAGATTCAGGTTTTGTAGTAGCAAATACTGGCAAATGCGATCTCTTTACAAATAAGAGTCCTTTATTTTACTCCTTCATATATGATAATTCTTGTCTTTCAAACAAACCAATTTATTCACATTTAACTTCATCGTTCAAATGAATCAAATACACTAACCTGGCTCTGATACCACTTTGATGGGAGAAGGGGGTAATGAAGTATAAATAATGTAGAAAACTTTTCCCACTTCCTTGAACCTGTGAAGAGTTAATTAAATAAAAAAAATGATAATTCAAATAAATCACATAAGAGAACTCACCAATTTTTACGTAGAAAACCCCTATAAATCAAAAAGGGGAAAAAACCACAGAACACTCCGAGTTAGAGGTCAACTCCACTATAATCAAGTGAGTACAATAGAGGTACATAACCTCAATTACATCAAACGAATTGAACAAAATTCAATTTGGACTAAATAAGAGACTAATGAGTTGAGCAAAATAGGCCAACCACGTTCTATCAACTACAACTCAACAAGTAAATCTTAAGGTAGTAATCCAATTACCCAAAATGAACTTCCTGATGTCCCCTACCAACTAACCAAAAATCAACTCAATCTGACCATGAATCAATGTTCATCAACACGGTTTATCATATTATGCTTAAAACACAATCTCCACCATTCAGAATTAAGAACTAAATATCCTCTATCAACTATCTAATTTTCAACTTAATCAAACACTAATATTCTTTCCAAACATAAGATTAAAGGATACTTATTTTTCCTCCATCTCTTTCAGTGGCCTCCCTCTTTTGCTCTCTCTCTTTCAATAACCTTTTCTATTTTATTTTTCTCTCACAACCAACTTACTAGGTTTTTCAGCCAAAAGGGGCATTTATACCAACTTTAATTATTTTAAGTTATGACCCCTAAAAAACTAAAAGAAAAAAAAAACTTTAGCCTATGTATCCAAATATGAAGGAACTAATGAGCCCATCATAAGGGAAATTCAGGGAAAAGAAAAAAGTTTATTTTGATTTCACAAATATGATTTTCCATACATTCTCAAATCTAAATTCGCTCTCATATATACTCCCTTAGTGTCTAACAAATTCATCTAATTCCTTGAAAAGTAAGCTGTAAATAAAATGAAAACTATAATAGGTGTAATAACAAAATTTCTCGCAAAAACTTCCTTGCTTCCTAAGCTTCCTTGTTCAACGTTAATGTAACTATTCCCCTTTTTTGTGTTTTGCTACAAAAATTGGACAAACAACTAGCAAAGCTTATAGGAAGGGGAGAAAACAAAAGGCTAGAGGCCTAAAGGTTATGAGGAAACCCTAATCAATGCCAAACCCAAAAAAATTCAGCCCCTACAATTCTCCTCATTTCCAATTTCTTCCATTATTTAACCCATGCTAATGTAGCCTTTGCCATGTGCTCTCAACCATTACTGCAATTAATTTTTATCCACTTATATTGCCTAGTCAATTCATCTTTCTTACCTTTACACTTGGCAATTCCAAAACCCGATCTTGCATATGGATTGAAAAATTCATACAATTCATCAATCTCTTTAAAAATCATTACAATTATAGGTACCTATTATCATATGGCTAATTTTTCTATTTTAAATGACATCAAGATATCTTTTGGTTTTAGCCAAACTTGCACACAAGAAAACAAGTAAAATATTCACATAATAGTAAAAAAGTAGAACAATAAGTACACAATACATATGAAAATGTTCTTAATTTTTATTACTTTTACATAAATATACAAAGAATATAATGTCAAGTATTCAAGTGTTTTCCACATTCAAGTGTTTTCCACACCTTTCATTCCCTTTTCTTTGGTTGTAAGCCCTTAACTCTCCACATCTATTTATAGGAGTTTTTAATTGACACCTCTAACTATTTAAACTTGTATGAATTGATTATTAAACTAATTATACTTGAGTGATTTACATAGTTTAATGGTTTAATGGCATTGGAAAGTACCCCTAACTTCAATAATATTTAGCTTTTATGTTCAAGTGTCTTGTATTTTGGCTCATATTCCCTTACTTGGAGAGTACATTCTATCCACTCTAAGTTGCTCATAAATGTTCCTACATTTTTTGCTAGTAGCAACTTTATATCATGTTATTTTTAAGGAGAATTAGACACCTTAAATGGTTTGATCAACATAAATATTATCCACTAGTCACATGCTTATGTTGTTCAGAAGTACCAACTATAATCTCCCTATTTTTATGGAGTTTTGAGGTTGTGCTTGCTTATTAGCACACTCCCTCATTGTTAGCTCAGTAATGCACACCTAGCTCATGCACATAGGCTACCTAGCATGTTGTTGGCTTAGATCCCAACCCATACACCAACATCTTATGATGTCATAGTTAATTCATAGAAACAAATGTTAGTCAATTTTCCTTATAACTGTGTAGTGTTGGCCCTAACCTTTATCTATGCGCTAACATTGACTAACTCTTAAATAAGTCTTGCATACTCCTATAAAGAGTATAAAAGAATCTAACCATTGGACATGAAGAGACATTAATGTGTTTAAGCAATTACTTAGTTATCAATAGTATGTTGTCATATGGCCAGTGCATGCTATTATGTTGTTAGTGTACACTGTCGCACCAACCAATGACTCAAACACATTTCTTACTTAATACTAATGCTATCACATGTTGTTATAACACCATCACATATTGTCGTAATACATTGTATGCTCAAACCTCTAACTTATAGCTCATTTGATGCTAATGCCTAAACCCACACCTAGCCTTTCTTAGCTTACTACCATGCATGTGGACTCCACATTCACTTTGTTTCCTTTAAAGTGTCCATCTCACACTAACTTTATACCAAATATTAATGCAAAATACCACCAAATACTTATATTTTTAAGTCAAAATAGTTAAGGGATTAACAATCTACCCACACTCACTAAAGCCAACATCGTTGTCAATAGAGTGAACCAACCTTTTCACATCTGTAATTCCAACACCCTACTAACCTCATGTCTTAGGGTAGAATTCCACAAGGTTGATTGCTACTACTTATAAGTAACGTTACCTACATCAATAACATTTTCAAGATTAAAATTATACCTTGAAGAAAACCCACAATGTAGTTTGTCATCCTTTGTACATCACCATACCTTGTTCTTATTGTTTCAAGCCTTATTAAACAGCATTTGCATCAAACTTGCATGGCTTCTCAACACTTGTTGTTTTTTCCCTATATCTGATTATACAAAATTCACTTGATGTCTATGATATGTTTCTTTAAAGAAGATTTGGCTAGCATACAGTAACTTGCTTTGTTCATTACATCTTTATTAGGTATACTTGTTTTAACCTACTTGATCACTTACAAAACTACTAAATACTTCTCATCCCTTTCTTCTAACCTTTGCTACACCTACAAAATAGATAATATGGTACAAGTTTTCCTATCTTTGCAAGTAAGAGAATGCTTCTTACTAACAAAAAAGTATGATTAAGTCTCATCCATGATCATCAAGCCAGTTAAATGAGGTATCAATGCAAAATGAATCCAAGCCTAAGATCACATCAAAATCATCCAATGATATTATAAAGAAATTAAATTTACCAATCCACTAACTAAGGGTTACCTTAGCTTCTTTTGTCATTCCAAGAATGTCACATGTTGTTATATTAATTGTCGTTATATGATTTCCATTCTTATTACACACATTTAACCTAAGTGAGTTTGTCACATGCTTAACTATGAAGTTGCAAGTTGCTTTAGAATCCACCATTGCTAACAACATTTACTTGTCTAGCTCAATTTTGACATAAATTAGGTCAAGTCATGAGGTGTGATCTGCATACACCATATTGATCAATTAAATAGGATTGACTTGAGAAAAGCTACCATCATCCAAATTAGCATCACTACCACGCTTTTTAGCCACTAAAGTGCTCAATTTCTCTCTTTATGGATACTCTCTTACCTTGTGTGGACCATTGCAAATAAAACAATTAGAATTTGATTTACTTTTATCTTGCTTTGGAGCAATAACTTTACATCTGTTATGGAACCTTGGTTAAAGGCTCCCACACTTGGATAATTTGCGCCTTTGATGGATCCATCATAAGCCTACTATCCTTGATTTTGTGGTTAAAGAATTCTACCTCTTGCTTGGCTAATGAGCACTTTTTCTTCTTAACATACAACTTGTTTTCATGAAGAACTTAGAAGACTTGCTTGAGGTGCTCTTTATGCTCCTCTATGTCATCCAAATAGGCCACCATAAATTTGTTAAGAAAATGATATAGTACCTTATTCATGAGTGTGCAAAAGGTAGCTAGCACATTGGTGAGACCAAAGGGCATGACTAAGAACTTGAATGCTCCATAACGGGTTACACAAGTCATTTTTAATTCATCACCTTATGCAATACAAACTTGGTAATAACTTGATCGCAAGTTTAACTTAGTGAAATACCTTGCCTTCCCCAATTGATTGAAAAGATTAACTATTAAGGGTATTAGATACTTGTTCTTAATAGTAACCTTATTTAAGGTTCAGTAATCTATGCATATCTGCAGTGATCCATCCCTCTTCTTTTAAAAGAGGATTGGGCACCGAAAGGGACTTTTGAGGGTTGTGTGTAGCCTAAGTCTTAAAGCTGCTTCTTCAGTTCAATGAGCTCTAGAGGTATCATGCGATAATGGGCCATGGTAAGGGGTTTGGCACTAAGTTTTAACTCGATATGATGATTGATATCTCATCTAGGTGGAAACTTCTTGGGCAATTCAGAAGGCATTATGTCCTTAAACTTGGCAAGGATAACTTGGATGGTTTACAACAATGCAGGAGTAAGTGTTGCTATGTCTTCCCTATCACTCAATTCCCTTATGGTAGCAATATAACTTTGACCTGACTTGAGACCCTGTTTAAATTGCAAGGCAAAATTCATCGATGGTTTTGACTTCTCTATGCATTTCAAAGGAATCACTTGAATTTTGCAAGTATTAAGGAGCACAAGGAAACTCAAAGTAGGAATGAGAAAAGTTAAAGTTTTGCAAGAGAATGTAAGACCTAGCATTACTTTAAAGTTGTCCATAAGAACAATAGTAAAGTCTAACTTAATGCTCCAATCTTTGATTTTGATGACTACTCCTTATGTTATGCCTTAGACAAACTTAGCCTCTGAATTGACTACCTTAATGGTGTCATTTCCCTTTATGAGTTTGAGACTTAAACACTTGGCCTTTTGCATATCAATGAAGTTATGTATGGCTCTCATATCTAGCATCGTATATGTAGCTTTGGCCTCGATGACAACATAAGCATACAACAGTCCTTTCACCTTAGAGACTACTAAAGAGAAAAGCTTGGAAAGGTTATCTAATTGTTGGATAACTTTTATGTCAATTTAGGGCTTTTCCTTGTTAAACTCTATCACAGATGAAGTAAGGTTTTGGTATATTATTAGTGTTATGCTTGCTCGAAGATCTTTGACCATACTTGGGATTGCCACTTAAAGGTTTTTTAAGTCCACCCTTCTTGCAGTTAGTATCAGGTTTTTTCTGTCTAGTTTTCTCTCCCCCACTCTTGTCAGAGTTAGGCTTTTTGCCCTTGGAATAGATAAGTAATTAATGAGTGTCTCGGCAATGGCAATGGTAGTATTCAAAGTTTGCACACTATGCCTATCTAACTCCATTCTCACATAATCCTTCAAACTATCTTTAAAGTGGAAGAGAAAGTCTTTGCCAAACAAGTCAATTTCAAGTATAAGGTTAGTGAATTCCTTAATGTAGTAGGAAATACTACCTATTTGTCTTAGGCAACATAACTTTCCCCTAGTTTCATTATCTGCATTATGTGGCATGACATGTTTGCACAATTCATCCTTAAATTGCTTCCAAGTGTTGATGACATATAAGCCTTTCTTCCATTTAGTATGCTTCTATCTCCACTATAGTTAGGTAGCATCCCTCAAAAATAGTGGGGCATTGCCTACCTTAGCAAGGTTGTCAACAACTTTCATGGCCTCAAAGTATTGCTCAAGGTAAAAAAGAAAGTTCTCTATATTAGTAGCATTATAGGTGTCATTATATATGGTAGACCTGGGAACCTTCAAACCATACATCGTAGTAATAATAGTGGTGGCAACCATACTAACTAAAGGTGGGCTACTGTGATAAAGTGACTCCATCTCCCTATTAAGGTCGTGAATCTCTTTTTCAACAAACTTTCGTAGGTCGAACAAGTCTTGGTTAAGGGAATGTATCTCTCTCTTGAAGTTATGACCAAACTCTTCACTTATGAATTTGGCAATCCTTATGATTTTGGCATTCTCATGGATCAAGTTAGCAACTTGATTGCTGAGTTTGCCCACTACAAAGCTCACATTGGTGATACTCTTCTTTTAGCTAGCAACACAAGACTTCATAGGTTCTCTTACTAGGGCCTTGGATTTGTTATGCTTGGGAAGAACAAGTTGCTCTTTTCGCCTATAAGCTTATTGCTCCACTTGTCACTCCTCTACAATGGTTGCAACAATTCCTTCCTTACTTGCCATGCTCGTAACTTTACCAATAACTAGATTCTACCTAGGACTGAACCTTTGTTCTAATACCACCTATCACAGAGTTAGGCCTTGATTATACTAACATACATGACACTTAATCAATTTTACGAGTGAAGATGAACTAAGTAAGGCTTAAAGATTTTGAGAGAATAGGTGTAAAGCATTCAAAGGCAAGTAAGAGAGGTGAAAGTACTAGAAAAGTAAAGGGCATAAGAGAGCAAGCAAGTTTGATCACTTAATAAAGCTCTCATTTGCAAAGTGATTGTGAAGGGCAAGTCTTTCACACCTTGCTTCCTTAGTTCAATTTGTACCTAAGGTTAGAGCTTTAACATGAAATTGAAGAGTTTATCCTCAGTTGATATATTACAAATATAAAGCAATAATGAGGTAAATTCTTTGACCTAGTTATGCATCATACTATTATACTTCAATCTCTTTAGTGACTCTTTTACAACTCTTGATGTATTATAAGGTAGGAATTGATACTTCAATTCATTTTTTAGCATCTTTCATGTCTCAATTCGAGGTTTACCTATACTTGCATTGTCATGAAGCCTAGTTTGCCACCAAAACCTGGCAACCTTAGCAAGATACTTATTAGTAAGCATTACCATTTCTATATCTAGTATATAAGTAGTTTTAAAGAATTACTTTATATTTTATAAGAACTTCTTAATGACTTTAGCATCATATTCACCCTCAAAAGTTTTGGATTTGAGCACCTTAATCTTCAATAATCCCTTACTCCCTCTGTTAGGTAGATTATCTATGGCCTTCTTAAGAATAGCAACATCATGCTTCATATCCCTAAAGAAATTGATCCATATAGAATTAGGATTATTATAATTAGATTGCAAAAGACATCAGTTTTTTCAACTCATTAAGTCTTACCAAATCGAAAAGGCCTACTTCTTAAGGATATCACTAAAAATCTTTTCAATCTTGGTCACCTGTTCCTATACCACATCAAAATCCAATCCACCTATCATTGATTAAACTTTAGTACTCTAATACCAGTTGTCACACAACTAACTTTTCCATTTCAAATTTTTTGTCACGTAATGACACCAAGACATCTCTTAGTCTTAATTAAACTCACACACAAGAACATAAGTGAAGCATTGACACAATAACACAAAAGTAGAGAGACACACAATATGTACGAGAGCCTTCTTAACTTATATTACTTTTTAACCAAGTATACAAAAGATACAATGTCAAGCACTTAAAGTGTTTTTCACACCTTTTGCTCTTTCTTTTTAGGTTGTGAGTCCTTGATTGGCCATATTTATTTATAAGGGTTTGTATGAGACACTTCCCACTATTTAGACTTGTATAACTTGGCTATCAAGCCAATTATGCCTTAGTGGATTACTTGGTTTTAAGATTTAGTGGCCCTAAAAATTGCCCTTGCTTCCTTATTTCTGAGTTTCATGTTTGAGTGTCCTATATAGCACTTTTTGACCCATATTCTCCTACTTAAAGGATACATTCTACCCACCCAAATTACCTACAAATGTTCTCACATTTTTTACCAATGGCAACTTTATATCGTGCTACCTTTAAGGATAATCAAACACTTCAAATAGCTTAATTAGCACACATGTCGCCCACTAGTCACATGCCTACATTGTTAGGAAGTACCACTTATGATCTCCTTATTTTCATTGGGTTTAAGGTTATGCTTGTTTGCTACACACTCCTATATTGTTAGCTCAGTGATGCACGTTTAACTTATGCACATAGATTGCCTAGCACATTATTGACTTAAACCCTAACTTGTATGCCAATGTTTTGTGATGTCATAACAAATGCGTGGAACATATGTTAGTTAATTTGCCTTATACTCCTACAGCATTGGCTCAAACCTCCATTCATCCGCTAACATTGGCTAACTTTCAAGAAAGATATGCATACCCCTAAAGAGTATTAGGAAATCTAGTCATTTGGTAGGATGAGATATTGATGTATATGAGCAGTCATTTAGTTGCCAATAGCATGCTAACATGTCACCAATGCCTACTACCATGTCGCTCGCACACACTACTACACTAACTGGCAACATAGACACCTTTTTCACTTAACACCATATGCTAGTGCAACACACCCTATACTTAAACTTTAACTCATAGCTCATTTAATGTCGATGCTATAACCCACACCTAACCTTCCCCAATTTATTTTCATGCACATAATCTCTACATTCACCTTATTTCTTTTAACATATTCATCTTATGTTAACTCTATATCAAATATTAGTGTAATGTATCACCAAATATTTGTATTTTTAATCCAAAAGACTTATGGAACTAATACTTATCCTTTTGAGAAACTTCATTCATTTTATAACTACATGTACCACAACTTACCATTACATATGACTAGTTATAAACCATAACAATAAAATTACCACATTAATAATTACTTAAAATTTTAGCTCCAACCATTTCCCTTGAAATGAGGGAAATGAGGGAAAATATCTCCCTTGATAAAAATCCTTTCTTACACACTCAAATTTTCATCAATTCAAGTGATCTTGCCATTTCACATTACCAACTTTTTTTTTTAACAATAAAAAAGGAACTTTTATTTCTATACTTAGCCCTACCAAAAATTAACTTCCCAACAAAATTAAAGTAGCACTTAGGAACCCAAAAATATGCACCTGGAAACTAAAGAAAAGGTCTTAGTAGTAGAGGAAGATAAATAAAACTAGACCCTGTAGAAACACAAAAATCTCTCATGCTTTTGTATACCAAATCCAATACCTACCCAAATTTTCACTGCCATCTAGTATTATAGCATGATGTGGAAGAAAAAATTCAACAACACTTGGAAACCAAAAGGCTTTTACCTATTAAGAGATAAGTGCCCTTGTATAAAAGAAACCAACAACCTCTCTCTTACTTAAGAAACCAATATATTCCATACATCAAAATGTGTTGACAAACTCAAATTTTTTGCTGTTGAAGCCATCTTCACTTTGCCTGTAGAAGGGGTTGCTGCTACTAGTGGTGTTACTACTATTGATTGGAACTCTAGGATTACAGTAAGAAGAATGACAATAACTTATAACAAACCATTGAACTAGAAGTTACATTGAATAAAATCAAATTTGTTTTAGTTACATTTTAATGATTGAGTTGTAATTTAACCAAATTAGTTCAATGAGTTGATAAGATAATGGGAGTAGGTAAGGTTATTGGTTTAACCATTATGGATTGTAGTATTGGACCATTTTTTGCTGCTTAACTTATAAGTTTCATCAAGTAAGGCCAACCATTTTAATGATTGAGTATAGATGAGGTTGTTGCAATGAATTCAGCGAATGATGTGGTCAGGCAACCTGTTTTCAAGGTCTTTAAGGTTGAATGAGTCTGTTGTTCCCACAGCCTTGTATGGGTTGTAATTGTTGTCAACTAGGGTTAAGTGTGCAAGAAAGTAAAGCCACATGGAAGGGCAAGAAAGTAAAGCCACATTGAAGGGCATGAAAGTAAATCTGCTGTGTAAGGGCAAGAACGTAAATCTGCCATGTAAGCCCTATTAGGGTTTCATGGAAGAAAGTATATAAAGGCCTTGGAAGACAAAACTAGGGCAGAGGGCCAACACAATTGAAAAAAAAACAGCAACCCTACAGCAACCGGCCAAAAGGAAGAGAGAGCAGAACGGCAAGAGATCAGAAACAACACCACCAGGAGAGCAAACCAGAAACGTCACCACCACGAGAGAAAACCAGAACGTACAACCTCCTGCAAGCAAACCAGAAACGCCTCCTGCAAGCAAGCCAGAAACACATCCTGCAAGCAAACCAGAAACGCCTCCTGCAAGGAAACCAGAAACACGTCCTGCAAGCAAACCAGAAACGCACAACCAGCAAGAGGAGAAATAAGAAACAGAGCACCCGGAAGAGAAGACAGCAGACCTGGTATCCATGAGACCACCCAGAAGAGAAGACAGCAGACTAGAAGCGTGAGGCAGGCCGAGAGACGTGAACCAGAAAAACCAGTAGCGTGGGGCAGGCCATGAGACGTGAAACGGCAGACCAGAAGCTTGAGTGCAAGCTGTGAAACCGTGAGACGGTGAAAGCAGGAGTTGTGTGAAACAACCTAGAGAAGGAATTCAGCGAAGCATCGCAAAGAACTCAACGTATTTCTAGATTTCTTCAAGAGAGGTTAGAGAGCGTTGCGGTGAACTTCCAAGCGGCAGTGGAGCAGCCTTTCAATTCAACAGAGGCAAGACGAGCTAGACAAAGGGTAGACACAGTAAGTGACACTCTTTGTATTGTACTTGCTTAGTAATTGCAATAGTGAAAGAAGCCGAATATTAAGACATCCATTGTAACTGGAATTCTCAAGTATAGTGGATAGTCTCGGTAAGGGAGAGTCCTACCACCGTGGATGTACGTCACGTTGACGAAACCACGTAAATCTTGTGTGTCCTTAATTTGCTTTATGTTTTGTGTTTTGAATTGAGTTGTGAACGCAGCTAAAGTATCAGCCAACCCATAACCTAACGAAGACCTAAACAAGAACATCTGAATTGTCTATTAGGCAAGGTGTCTGAAAGGTGACTTTGGGGACTATTCTGATTAGTAGGTAGCAATAGATCTACCTTAGTCGAATCTGAGAAAGAGTTCACTTTTAAGAAGAGATTGAAGTTGTTCACTTTCCTGCGAATTGCGAATTGTGGTGATACTGATTCACCCCCCTCTCAGTATCACAAACTAGTAGATCCTAGGGTGAAGTTGGGAACTTCAGAGTCATTACAACAAAAAGTGGGGACTTGTTAGGAAGAAATGTGTTGTTCCCACAACCTTGTATGGGTTGTAATTGTTGTCAACTAGGGTTAAGTGTGCAAGAGAGTAAAGTCACCTGGAAGGGCAGTAAAGTCACATGGAAGGGCAAGAAAGTAAATCTGCCGCGTAAAGGCAAGAACATAAATCCGCCATGTAAGCCCTATTAGGGTTTCATGGAAGAGAGTATATAAAGGCCTTGGAAGACAAAACTAGGGAGAAGGCCAACACAATTGAATAAACAGCAACCCTACAGCAACCCGCCAAAAGGAAGAGAGAGCAGAATGGCAAGAGATCAGAAACGACACCACCAGGAGAGCAAACCAGAAACGTCACCACCGGGAAAGCAAACTAGAAACACGTCCTGCAAGCAAACCAGAAACGTCTCCTGCAAGCAAACCAGAAACACATCCTGCAAGCAAACCAGAAACACCTCCTGCAAGCAAACCAAAAACACATCTTGCAAGCAAACCAGAAACGCCTCCTGCAAGGAAACCAGAAACACGTCCTCCAAGCAAACCAGAAACACACAACCAGCAAGAGGAGACATAAGAAACAGACCACCCGGAAGAAAAGACAGCAGACCTGGTATCCGTGGGACCACCCGGAAGAGAAGACAGCAGACCAGAAGTGTGAGGTAGGTTGAAAGACGTGAACCAGAAAAACCAGTAATGTGAGGCAGGCCAAGAGAAGTGAAACGACAGACCAGAAGCGTGGGTGTACGTTAGGAGACGGCATGAGACCAGAACGTGCAATGGCGTGACAAACCAGAAGTGTGAGGACAGGCCGTGAAACGGTAAGACCGTGAAATAGGAGACAGGTGAGACCGTGAGATGGTGAAAGCAGGACTTGTGTGAAACAACCTAGAGAAGGAATTCAGTGAAGCATTGGAAAGAACTCAACGTATTTCCAAATTTCTTCAAGAGAGGTTAGAGAGTGTTGCGGTGAACTTCTAAGCGGCAGTGGAGCAGCCTTTCAATTCAACAGAGGCAAGACAAGCTAAAAGAAGGGTAGACACAGTAAGTGACACTCTTTGTATTGTACTTGCTTAGTAATTGCAATAGTGAAAGGAGCAGAAGATTAAGACATCCATTGTAACTAGAATTCTCAAGTATAGTGGATAGTCTCAGTAAGGGAGAGTCCCTACCACCGTGGATGTACGTCACATTGACGGAACCACGTAAATCTCGTGTGTCCTTAATTTGCTTTATGTTCTGTGTTTTGAATTGAGTTGTAAACACAGTTAAAGTATCAGCCAACCCATAACCTAACGAAGACCTAAACAAGAACATCCGAATTGTCTATTAGGCAAGGTGTCTGAAAGGTGACTTTGAGGACTATTGTGATTAGTAGGTAGCAATAGATCTACCTTAGTCGAATCTGAGAAAGAGTTCGCTTTTAAGAAGAGATTGAAGTTGTTCACTTTCCTGCGAATTGCGAATTGTGGTGATACTGATTCACCCCCTCTCAGTATCACAAACTAGTAGATCCTAGGGTGAAGTTGGGAACTTCAAAATGAAGAGACGGTCTCATTTTCGAGTAATTAAGCATCAAATGCTTATGTGAGATGCTAGAAATCATCGAAGACTCATTGTTTAATGCAACTCATATTTTCCTAGTCGCTGGAGAGTGCATATGAGGTTGTTGCAATGAATTTAGTGAATGATCTGGTGGCACAAGCTGTTTTCATGATCTTTTAGTGTGAATGAGTCATTACAACGAAAAGTGGAGCCTTGTTAGGAAGAAATGAAGAGACGGTCTCATTTTTGAGCCATTAAGCATCAAACACTTCTGAGAAATGCTAGAAATCATCAAAGACTCTTTTTGTAATGAAATTCAACAAATTCCTAGTCCCAAGAGAGTGTAGATGAGGTTGTTGCACTGAATTTAGTGAATGATGTGGTCATACAAGCTGTTTTCAAGGTCTTTTAGTGTGAATGAGACATTACAAGGAAGAAATGAAGAGACGGTCTCACTTTAGAGTAATTAAGCATCAAATAATTGTGAGAAATGCTAGAAATCATCAAAGACTCTTTGTTTAATGAAATTCAACATATTCCTAGTCCCAAGAGAGTATAGATGAGGTTATTGCAATGAATTTAGTGAATGATGTGGTCATACAACCTGTTTTCAAGATTTTTCAGGGTGAATGAGTCATTACAGCCAAAAGTGGAGCCTTGCTAGGAAGAAATGAAGAGACGGTCTCATTTTTGAGTAATTGAGCATCAGATACTTATGAGAAATGGTAGAAATTACCGAGGACTCTTTGTTTAATGCAATTTGACATATTTCTAGTCCCAAGAGAGTATAGATGAGGTTGTTGTAATGAATTTAGTGAATGATGTGGTCATACAACCTGTTTTCAAGATCTTTAAAGGTGAATGAGTCATTACAACAAAAAGTGGAGCCTTGTTAGGAAGAAACAAAGAGACGGTCTCATTTTTGAGTACTTAAGCATCAAATGCTTGTGAGAGATGCTATAAATCATGAAGACTCTTTGTTTAATGCAATTCAACATATTTCTACTCCCAAGAGAGTATAGATGACGTTGTTGCAATGAATTTAGTGAATGATGTAGACATACAACCTATTTTGAATGAGTCATTACAATGAAAAGTGGAGCCTTGATAGGAAGAGATGGACTCATTTTTGAGTAATTAAGTGTCAAATACTTGTGAGAACTGTTAGGAATCATCAAAGACTCTTTGTGCAATACAATTCAACAAATTCCTAGTCCCAAGAGAGTATAAATGAGGTTGTTGCAGTGAATTTAGTGAATGATGTGGTCATACAAGCTGTTTTCAATATCTTTTAGTGTGAACGAGTCATTACAACGAAAAGTGGAGCCTTGGTAGGAAAAAATGAAGAGACGGTCTCATTTTTTAGTAATTAAGCATCAAACACATGTGAGAAATGCTAGAAATCATCAAAGACTCATTGTCTAATGCAATTCAACATAGTCCTAGTCCCAAGAGAGTATAGATGAGGTTCCTGCAATGAATTTAGTGAATGATGTTGTCATACAAGCTGTTTTCAAGATCACTTAGTGTGAATGAGTCATTACAATGAAAGGGGGAGCCTTGTTAGGAAGAAATGAAGAGTCATCTCATTTTTGAGTAATTTAGCATCAAATACTTTTGAGAAATGGTAGAAATCATCAAAGACTCTTTGTGTAATGTAATACAACAAATTCCTAGTCCCAAGAGAGTATATATGAGGTTGTTTCAGTGAATTTAGTGGATGATGTGGTCATACAAGTTGTTTTCAATATCTTTCAGTGTGAATGAGTCATTACAACGAAAAGTGTAGCCTTGTTAGGAAGAAATGAAGAGACGGTCTCATTTTTGGGTAATTAAGCATCAAATGCTTGTTAGAAATGCTATAAATCATCAAAGACTCTTTGTGTAATGCAATTCAACAAATTCCTAGTCCCATAAGAGTATAAATGAGGTTGTTGCAATGAATTTAGCGAGTGATGTGGTCATACAACCTGTTTTCGAGATCTTTTTGTGTGAATGAGTAATCACAACGGAAAGTGGAGACTTGTTACGAAAAAATGAAGAGACGGTCTCATTTTTGGGTAATTAAGCATCAAATACTTGTGAGAAATGCTAGAAATCATCAAAGACTCTTTGTGTAATGCAATTCAACAAATTCATAGTCCCAAGAGAGTATAGATGAGGTTGTTGCAGTGAATTTAGTGAATGATGCGGTCATACAACCTGTTTTCAACATCTTTTAGGGTGAATGAGTCCTTACAACGAAAAGTGGAGCCTTGTTGGGAGGAAATATATAGATGGTCTCATTTTTGAGTAATTAAGCATCAAATACTTGTGAGAAAAGCTAGAAATCATCAAAGACTCTTTTTGTAATGCAATTCAACAAATTCCTAGCCCCAAGAGAGTGTAGATGAGGTTATTGCACTGAATTTAGTGAATGATGTGGTCATACAAGAAAGAAATGAAGATATGGTCTCATTTTTTAGTAGTTAAGCATCAAATAATTGTGAGAAATGCTAGAAATCATCAAGGACTCTTTGTTTAAAGCAATTCAACATATTCCTAGTCCCAAGAGAGTATAGATGTGGTTCCTACAATGAATTTAGTGAATGATGTGGTCATACAACCTGTTTTCAAGATATTTAAGGGTGAATGAGTCATTACAAGGAAGAAATGAAGAGACAGTCTCATTTTTGAGTAATTAAGCATCAAATAATTGTGAGAAATGCTAGAAATCATGATGCGGAAAACCCCAAAAAGACGTGGCTTAGGGACCCAACGCAC
>JAHOYR010005411.1:0-15866 GCA_023213295.1 Bruguiera hainesii | reverse complement strand
GAGAATGTGACATGCTTATCAAAATAATGGATTCAGTGCTATGGTTTGAAGGCTATAAGAAAATTAGCTTAGAAATATCCCTTGTAGCAACCTTTTTGGTACTTAGCTTCTTAAGCCATTTAAGAATAACAAAGTAGTTATCTCTTAAGGCTGAACATTTCTCCCCTTGGGCCTTGTGATTCCATAGAAATAAGTAGGATGTAAGGTTAGGATCCTTAAAATACTTAAACATGTCTTTGAACTCTTGCTTGGAAGGATCTTCCCCCAACCTCATTTTACATTTAGCCTAGCATACTAATTGGTACAATCCATTATACTTTTGTATCCATTTTAAATCATGAAGATACAACAAGACCCAAACATTAAGAGCTTAACCAACTTGATAGGTAGCCTTTTATACCTTGATTAAATTCAACTCATTGTTAAGGTGTAATTACCTAGGTGTAATCTTATAATGCTTAAGGAATTTTTGAAAAACCTTTAGAATGGGAAAATTCAACCCTAAAGCTAAGATCTTAGTATAGAGAAAAGTAAACCCTTTAAGTGCCTAATAAGTTTACTTGGAGGAGTTAGGAAGACAAATCTAAAAGTTTGTAGGGGGTAGTGAGATTATTAATATTAGTCTTAGCATATGGGATGGGATAAACTAGCCCATAAATATTGAAGGGATAGTATGATCGTATGACCATAAGATAACTAGCCAAGGCCATACTATCATATACTAGCCAGCGTAACAAATGCTTTTTAGTTGAACAATTTATCTATACTCTTGTTAAGATTTTAGATTTTAAGTATAGATCCAATGAACTTCAGATCTATCACATTTGTAGCAAATAGATATATGAAATAAATTTAATGAAGTACAATTGCAACAAAAGCATCTAGACATAACTAGAAACAAAATAAAAGATTTTAAAAATAAGATCATATGCAATAGCAATAAAATGATCAAAAAGTAGTCATAAGTAGAGAAGTAGATAGTTACCATAAAAAAACGTTAGTTGTGAATTAAGTAAAAATATGCTACAAGAAATTAAAGACGTAATCTAGATTCTTCTACAAATGCCTCATATAAGTTAGGGGAGTGGGTTGTAAGTAAGACAAGTTAAGTTAATCAATCAAAGCATTTTGAGGAAACTTTCTTAAATCTTTGTCAATCACTCTTTCCTTAAAAAACTTTGCAACCTAAACACTCTATAAGCAATATCAAAGTAGTATCAAAGCTTATTGACCTTAAAGGGACTACGTCTATAATAAGAAAAAAAGTCTCTAGCACTCATAAATTTCAGCGACAATAGACATGAAAATCCAATTGCAATAAGTGCGAACACAACTGTAACTAGTACAGCAGCTTCCACAATTGCTGCAACAAATTCTCTCACAACCATGTCATGTTCCTAAAACCCCTAATCTTTGCTAAAAAAAAACAAAAAACTATGACTACTGGGTAGTGAGAATCAAAGCTTTCTAGATAACTTATGATCTCTAGGAAGTTTTCCAAATGGGATATGAGGCCCTAGTTGCAACTAATGAGCTAATTGATGTAAAATGGAGATAGAACAAGGCAATGGCAACAAAAAACATCAAGGCCCTAACCTTCATTCACTCCATAGTTTTAGAAATTGTATTCCCAAGGATTGTAGCAGCGTCATCAGTGAAAGAAGCATGGGAGACATTGCAACTCAAGTTCAAGGGCACAAATGAGACCTAAGTCATCAAATTACAAACCCTAAGAAGAGAATTTGATAATCTCCAAATGTTGTAGAGAAAAAAAAAATTCAAAGAATTTTCAGCAAAAGTGCAAGACATTGTTAATCAAATGAAGTTGTATGGAGAGAACATCAAGGGGCAAAGAGTAGTTAAGAAAGTGTTAAGAAGCTTACCTTAAAAATTTGATGGAGTAGTACTTGCCATTAAGCAATCAAGAGATCTATCAGCTCTCTTATTCTCCAAAATGACGGGATCACTCGAAACACATGAGCAGAGGATCTTAAGGAGAAATGAAGAAGTTATTGAAGGAGCCTTGTAGGCCAGATTCAAGTAAAAAACCTCAATCCCCAGTCAGCCGAAAGATCAAAAAGCTATCACCAATGATTCAAGAGAGAAGAAAGAAAACTTTCCACCGTATAGGATTTGCAAGAAAGCCAACCATTTGGAGGAGGATTGTTAGCACAAAGGCAACCCACAATAAAAATTCTACAACAGTTTTGGGCATTTCGAAAAAGAATGCTAGAATAAAAAACAAAGAGGTCAACAACAACAACTTGCACAACAATTGCAATACAAAGAAATTAACAGGAATACAAGCCATATCAACAGTTACAAAGGCATCACCAATAGAGTCAGTAAGCATATTTCACTGAAGGAAGGGAAAAATTATTTGCTACCTACCACAAAGCAAGGGTAAGTGAAAACAAAAATGACGTTTGGTACATGGATAATACTTGCTCAAGCCACATGACCAATATAATACAGATCTTGATAAAGATCGATCCAAATTACAAAGGAAGAGTGAAGATGGAAAATAAAGCATCTGTTAAAGTTGCGAACAAGGGCACAATAGGAGTCTAAACCAAAGAGAGGTAGTAAATAAACGTTTGATGTGCTTTTAGTGTCTAAAGTAAATCATAACTTGCTTAGCGTTGCATAGATGATACGGAAAGGATATTCTCTCTATTTTTAGTGACAAAAGGCCAACCGAGCAATGGTATTAGCAAAAACAACAACAGTTGTAGTAGCAATACCAAAAGTTAAGGTCATGATAATCATGATGACTTCTCTCTAGACACAACTTTGACAACACCATAATCATCATGAGTTGCAGTTTTATTACTAGAATCTCCAATATTGAGGACCACACCACTAGCCAACATATATCAAGTTGCAAACTGAGTAGATGTTTGCAAACATGCAATATTTAAACTTTAAAGATTTCAAGAGGCTTCCAACCATATGAAATGGAGTCAAGACAAGAAGAAAGAAATCAGAATGAAAGGGCAGAATAAGGATGATGAAGAAATCAAGTGGAACAGTCATCACAAGTGTTCAAGACATAACAAGTCTCTTCAGTATCAACATAGTCAGCGAAAGCACCAGCACAAGAAAAAAACATCACAGCAGAAAAAATCCAATCAAAGTGAAAGAACACTTACAAAAGGAAGCAGAAAGCTCACACCTCTTTAGTCATTGAAGTACAAGGTTAAGAATTAAAACTCTAACAACCAAAGAGGAATGTTGAAGTATGATGTTGGATTTTGTGTTTGGATCTTTAGTCACACTTTAGTGAAAAGTTATGAACAACAGCAATTAACTGTTAGAGTTATAAACTACTTAGATCAAACTTCTTCCTTGTTTTAACTCATAAGATAAGGAATCGTTAAATTTAAGGCACAAGATCAAATATATCTTATGCATCTTATAATCATGATATTTTCAGGTTTCTTCCTTATGTTATCATTAAACTTATAGATTTTTACAACTTACTATTCCTCACACTACAATAACTTCTTATTGCAAAGTTACTTGAATACCTAATGGCCTCATTTGTTTCTTTCTTTCATTATAGAGCTCTTTGAAATGTTCAAATAGATGAACACATATTTGGTCAATCTCTCATTTTAATTTGCCTCATATGATATTGTTCTAAATCTCAACCTCTCCAATTTGTTGAAAAGCAATTTATTAGACTTGTGGGAGATTATATATATAACAAAGTGCTTTAAGTCATCTATAAATATAATGAAAATACAGATTTCAAACCTTGTATTAACAATCATTAGCTCATAGATATCAAAATGTATTCATAGAAATAGAAGTGTGGCCTCTCAAATAGATATATTTTATTTTTCAATTAGGTCATACTTGTATATGGGTTAATCATCATAAATGAGTAAGACTAATAGACTTTTCTCTAGTTTGCTCTCAATCTTTTGTTGCATAATATGACCTAGTCTCTCATACTGAAAGTTAACAACAATACTCTTTATGAGATAATGTAATTGAGAAAAAATAATCAATATTATGAACTTCATTGTCCATATAATTGAATTTATTAAGAAAAAACTGTAGTAAATAGTATCATCTTAAACATTTATACCACTATAAATTTAAGAAGGGTTACAAAAGGCCAAATCTCACCATATTTGGCATGCAAAGGATATCATGTAAGAATTGAATTTTATCATTATACAATTTCACTTACAAGCAATAATACCCTTTTTTATTGAAACAATTATTTATATATTCATTACATCTCAATAACATTAATTGATACTTTATTGATGCTTTAAGTTCTTATACTGTACACTCTCTTACTTGTGAATCAACCATCTACATAGCATAAGATCCAATGGAAAGGTTAATTGAGAATCTTAAGCATAAGTAAAAAGTAGGTTATAGGTCTTTTTTTTTTACCAACTTAATGCATTCAATGCATTTACAAATATTCGGTCATATTTGTCATAAGCTTAACAATTGGCCTTGTCCTTCTATTCTTTGACATGTTCACATTTCATGCCAATTAGTTTTGCCATTTTTTTTAAACTCTTTTTTTCCAAATACTTATACTAATGAACTCACCACTTAAATCATATAGAAATACTGAACTCTTGTATAATGAGTTAAGTCATATAGAAGAAGACTTAGCAACTTATAAATGTTTATCTTCAGGCACATATGATATTTATTGTCATAAATTTACCATACGCAATCATTGTGTATCATGGTTCATATGTGCTCGTAATTTTTTTAAAATATTAAATTGCAACTCATATTTACTACTTAAATGGATTTCTAAATTGATATCAATCAATTTCAACTTCACACCCTTTTTAATGCTATCACATAAATGTTTAGTGAAAATTTAATATTCATATTAAGTCTTTTAGCTTAAGCATAAAATACCTCCAAATTTCTTTTTATTATTAGGGCAAACAATGACATTTGTTAAGTGAAATACTTCTTAAACCCTTTAATGAAATTGATCATCATAATTTTGACATTGTTACATGAGTAATATTAACTTTAATTTTCTTTAGGGCTTAATAAATCTCTTAATCTTTTTATGATGAGAAATAGTTTCACTTTCAAATTTTACAAATGGTGTGGTATAAAATTTTTCTATACATTTCTCTTAAAAATATTGGTAAATTTTATGGAGTCAAACCTCTTAATATGCTTTGTTCATATCCAATGTATTTATTACAATGCTACTTGCCATGACTTTGAGTAATTCAAAAGGCCACTAGTGCATAATGATGCGAATATAACCACATACATACATTCATTTTGCAACAAGTTCAACTAAATCTTGATAATATAACAAAGGATATGAGATCGAAAAATCATTATGCTTGCAATCATTTGCCATATTCCAATGTCTAATTATCTTTATTTAAGTTGATTCTCACAAAATTTTAACTCTATAGATGAGAATTCTTCCAATTTATGAATTCTTACTAAAATCAAGATCTTTCACTAAGATTAAGATTCCTCTTGTCATTTTCAACATACATATTACTTAACATAGACAATTTTATCTGTCAATTATATCATAACAAAATTTAACTTACATAATATTTGTAATGATTCTAAAGCAAATAATTAATTATTTTTCAAAAAAATTCATTACTTAACTAATATGGCATAGCATGCTTAAGTCATTTATAAGGACATATTAAATAAAGCATGACGCATCATGTACATTTCTTATAAATTTAGATAAGAATGCCATTGTAAATTATAACACATTCAATTCATGTAATAGCATGTATTTGTGTAAGGCATATTAATAATGACATAATACAATCATGTAATTCCTTATAAACATAACACGCCAAAAAAAGGTGCAATTTCAGAATGTCTCACACTATATTATGATTCCTAGATAACATAACAATGTTATTTCACTTAATTTACTGGCATTAATGAGATAGACCTTTAAAATGAAAAATAACATTTTTGAGCTCCTAATGAACGATGGTGGCATCACATTAAACAACCACTCTGTAGATTAAAGCAGGACACTGCCAAGAAAACAAGTCAAACTAACCCACTTTGCTGCAACATCTCGCTAAAGGTCTATTAGATAAGTAGCCTCGCTTGTCCAACTAATAACTTCTATTTTCACGTGCCAGTGAGCATAAACAAAAATGGGTTAAAGCACCTGCCTAAAGAAGTCTTTAACTTTTTGGTTATATTGTCTGTTTGGTGTCCGCAAGAATTTTGAAAGACAGTTTCCACATAGAATTAGAAAACTAGCTAGGCATGACCCTTAACATTCTTCTATCATGTATTCGATGTGCACATGGGAAGACCATTAGCAAAGCAGGTTAGAGGAGCAGCCCAAGGCAGCTACTCCTTTTTATTTTTCTTTTCTGTAAAAAAACAAAAAAATGTCCTCTGTAGAGCATGTGCACCTGGAAAAAAACAGTAACCGCCCACGGAGACGAGAGCCAAAGCCTTGCACAATTCTCGATTGCCTCTCTCTTGTTAGTTAAATAATTTATAAACGTGGTATCTCACAACGGTTGCTGCAAAATCCCAGACGTAAACGTGGCATCCAGTTACTAGGTCTATACACGTGGATAAGCACAACGGCTGAAGCAGTTTGAAACGCCCTGGAAGGTTCTAGAGGAGTGTAGTAAAACTTTGAAGGATGAAGAGGTTACTAGAACTCTAGTACATTCCATAACATTCTAGAATTCTCTTGATTAGGTAGAACTATATAGATCTTTATAGAATTCTCTAGAACCTTGATTGTAGCCGTTAGATTAGATTAATCACAACCATCCATTTAGGAGATTGAGATGTATATAAAGGGGACTAGCCCCAAGGGCGGGAGACATCCAATTTGCTTGTATTCTCTCTCAAGTATTATAAAGTGTTTCCTTTCTCTAATTGCTTTCTCTTGGGTTACCATTGTGCTCTTCTCTCTCTTCACCATCCAAAGGAAGAAGGCTGACTTAGCTTCTACGAAGGGCGTAGGGAAAGCTAAGTGTCGCACGGTCGTGTGTAGGAACTTGTACATCCGTGACAGATGGTATCAGAGCCGGTTGTGAGGCATAATGTCGAGCACCATGGACGAGAATGCGGTAAGAGAGCACCAAGGGATGGAGAGGGGATGTGACCCCTTTCCTACTCAAGGTGGAAACAAGAAGGAGTGTAGACACAGTAAGACTTGTTCCGCCACAACTCTTGGCACCTTGGAAGAGAAGACCAACATTCTTGAACAAGTACTAGCTGAGATGGGGGTACGGATTGAACATGTCGAGCACAACTTTAAAGTTTTGGAGTCGCACACATTGGAAGAGCTTGACAAAGTCAAAGGGGGCGTCCAAGAGTCTCTTTCCAACAATGAAGGGTGTCACGGGGGTGAGCACGACGGTCATACGGACCCTTGAAAGCTTGCAAACCCAAGTGACATCTTTAGAGACTGTCCTGGAGGAGATGCGCCAAGACATAGCCTTATGCAAGAAGGTTATGGCTAATGATGGTGGCTCGAGGGGAGCCCCTAGGGTGGAGTCTCCCAAGTCCAAGGAGTTTTCAGGCAAGAGCGATGCCCAGGAGGTGGAAAATTTCCTTTGGCAGATGGAGAGATACTTTGAGTGTCTCAAGATGACAGATGAGAGAGACAAGGTAAGCACGACAACACTTTATCTTGCTGATACAGCAACGTTATGGTGGTGCAGGAAGCATACAGATACGCAAAGAGGCCTCTGCACCATAGAGACGTGGGAAGACTTTAAAAGGGAGCTCAAGAGACAGTTCTTCCCTGAAAATGTGGTCTATGATGCACGCAAGCAGCTGAGGGAGCTGAGACACAAGTCCTCTATCCCTGACTATGTTAGGGATTTCACAACATTATTGCTAAAAATCCCTAACCTAGGAGCAGAAGATGCATTGTTCTACTTTGTAGACGGGCTCCAAAATTGGGCCAAGCAAGAGGTGCAGCGGCGAGGGGCAAAAGATGTTGATGAGGCCATTGCAATTGCAGAATCCCTAACAGAGTATCAAAGGGGAGAGTCCTCCAAGAATAAGAATTCCAGGAGTAACTCCACCAAAGGTGGGGGAGAAAGAGACAGAGGCAAAGGTAGCTACATCCCTACCACCCAACAGGACTATGAGGAGAAAAAAACAGTCCTTCACACCTAGAGGAGGGTGCTTTGTGTGCAAGGGACCGCACCCTATGAAAAACTGTCCAAAGCTGGGTTCGTTGGCAGCTATGATCGAGCAACAAGAAACACAACCAGTTGATGTTCCAAAAGAGCAGATCGGTTCTCTACAATTGCTTAATGCCCTTAAGGTCAAACAAGATTTCCCGGTCATGAGAGGTAAGGGGCTAATGTTTTTGGATGTGCAGATAAATGGACAGCATGCCCAAGTCATGATTGACACAGGCGCAACTCACAACTTCATCACTGAAAAGGAAGCCAAACGACTTGGTCTAAATATAACCAATGGTTAGGGCTGGCTCAAGACTGTCAATGCAGGTGTTAAGCCCTTAAATGGTGTGGCTCAAGGAGTACAAATGAGCCTTGGTCCCTGGAATGGCACAGTTGACTTCTCAGTGGCACCTATGGATGATTTCCAGATTGTACTTGGCATGGACTTCGTTCGCAAGGTACAAGTTGTTCCTATGCCATACCTAAATTCTGTGTGTGTGCTTGAGAAGGAGGCACCATGCATGGTTTCTGCCACCTCAAAGGCAAGTGATGGGAAAATCCTATCTGCAATGCAAGCAATAAAGGGCTTTAAGCGAGGGGAGATCATGTATTTGGCAATGATGGTGACCGATGACCCCTCAAGCCCTCAAGAGGCGGACATGCCCCAGAAGATTAAAGACGTTCTCGAAGAAAACAGGGATGTGATGCCGCCTGAGCTGCCTAAATGACTTCCACCAAAGAGAGAGGTTGACCATAAGATCGAGTTGGAACCGGGGTTCAAGCCACCCGCTATGACCCCTATCATATGGCACCTGCCGAGCTTGAAGAGTTGAAGAGGCAGCTAGTTAATTTACTCAATGTGGGTCAGATTTGACCTTCAAAGGCCCCATACAGTGCCCCAGTCCTATTCCAAAGGAAGCATGACGATTCTTTATGTATGTGCATCGACTACAGGGTGCTCAACAAGATTACGGTAAAGAATCGGTACCCTCTTCCTCTTATTCTTGATTTGTTTAATAGATTAGGAGGAGCCAAGTGGATTACCAAGGTGGACTTGCGTTCTGGGTACTACCAAGTTCGTATTGCAGAAGGAGATGAGTCAAAAACCACTTGTGTTACCCGCTATGGCTCCTTTGAGTGGCTGGTAATGCCCTTTGGGCTAACCAACGCCCCTGCCACTTTCTCCACTCTCATGAATCAGATCTTTAGGTCATTCTTGGACCAGTTTGTAGTGGTCTACTTGGATGACATTCTTATCTATAGTGAGACGCTCAAAGACCATGTCAACCACTTACAAACTGTGTTCAAAATTCTGTGGGAAAATGAGCTTTACATCAAGAAAGAGAAGTGCACTTTCGCAGTATGGGAAGTACACTTCCTTGGTCATGTGGTGGGGAATGGACAAATTCAAATGGATCAAGAGAAGTTACGAGCCATCAAAGATTGGGAGCCACCAAAGAATGTGTCCAAGTTGCAATCATTCCTTGGTCTAGCCAACTACTATAGGTGGTTCATCAAGGGGTACTCAGCAAGTACAGCTGCTCTAACTGACTTGCTAAGGAAGAACTAGCCATGGGATTGGACAACCCGACAGCAAATGGCCTTTGAAGGGTTGAAGGATGCGGTAAGTAGAGAGCCTGTCCTTGTTCTCCCCAACTTCATGAAAATGTTCGAAATCCAGACCGATGCTTCTGACTTTGCTATTGGAGAGGTCCTAATGCAAGAAGGGCATCCTGTGGCTTATAAGAGTAGAAAATTAAATGACACCGAATGGAGATACACGGTGCAAGAGAAGGAGATGACTACTATTGTGTATTGTCTTCATACCTGGCATCACTATCTACTGGGCTCGCGATTTGTAATCAAGACGGACAATGTGGCCACTAGCTATTTCCAAACCCAAAAGAAGCTGACTCCAAAGCAAGCTAGGTGGTAGGATTACTTGGCTGAGTTTGATTACACCTTGGAATATAAGCCAGGTAAAGCCAATGCAGTCGCCAATGCTCTAAGTCGTAAAACAGGATTAGTGGCCATCACGTAAGCCAAGGGGGACATCAAAGACCTCATTCGAGAAGGGCTCGAGCATGACCCCATGACTAGATAGATTGTCAACCTTGCAGTTAAGAGGGAGACCAAAAGGTTTTGGGTTGAGGATGGCCTAATCTACACTCGAGGTAGGCGACTTTACGTGCCTAAGTGGGGGAATATAAGGCATTCCCTCATTAAAGAGTGTCATGACACCAGATGGGCTGGTCACCCAGGCATGAAGAGGACGTGGGCATTGTTGGAAACGAAATACTATTGGCCTTAATTAAGGGATGAAGTTGAGTTGTATGTGAGAACCTGCCTTGTGTGCCAACAAGACAAGGTAGACCACAGACTACCTGGTGGCTTATTACAGCCCTTACCAACACCTCAGAGGCCTTGGGAGACCATCACTATGGATTTCATATCTGCATTGCCCAAGTCAGAAGGGTTGGGGTCAATCATAGTGGTTGTTGATCGATTTTCAAAGTACGAGACTTTCATCTCTGCCCTGATGGATTGTACGGCAGAAGAGGCAGCACGGCTATTCTTTAAAAATGTGGTAAAGTATTGGGGGTTGCCGCGCCATATCATAACTGATCATGATCCTCGCTTCACCGGTCGACTATGGGACAAGTTATTCAAGCTCTTGGGACCGAGCTGCACTTCTCTACAAGTTTTCATCCTCAAACTGATGGCCAAACAGAGAGGGTGAATGTCCTTTTGGAGTGTTACCTTAGGCATTTTGTAAGCGCCAACCAACGGGATTGGGTGAAGCTTCTGGATATAGCTCAATTTTCTTACAACTTGCAAAGCGAGGCAACAAGGAAGAGTCCCTTTGAGTTGGTGACTAGGAAGCAACCTTTAATGCCACACACTTTGGATGCGGACTCATCAACTAGAAGCCCAGGAGCCTTAAAGATGGCCAAGTCGTGGAAGGAGCAAGCAGACATAGCTCATTCCTACCTTGACAAGGCAGCCAAGAAGATGAAGAAATGGGCAGATAAGAGGTGACGACAAATCGAATTTGCTGTTGGAGACAAGGTGATGGTCAAAATCTTACCCCAACAATTCTAAGCTTATCATTCCGTCCATAAAGGCCTAATAAGGATGTATAAAGGGCCTTACTCCATCATCGGGAAGGTTGGTAATGTCTCGTACAAACTTGACCTGCCCAAAAATTTGAAAATCCACCCAGTCTTCCATGTGAGTATGCTCAAACCATTCAAGAAAGACAAGGAAGATCCAAGCCGCAGAGTCTCAAGTAAGGCTCCCCCAATTATGGTGAAGTCCTATGACAAGGAGGTTGGGGAAGTGCTTGGTGAATGAATTGTCCAAAAATGTGGTACACCACCAAGTACACAATATTTGATCAAATGGAAGGGACTACCTGAGAGTGAAGCAACATGGGAAACCAAGGAAGATTTATGGCAATTCTGACAGTTGCTCTAAGAATACGAGGACTCGACAAGGGCATCGAGAAATTAGGTGGGGGAGAGTGAAATGCCCTGGAAGGTTTTAGAGGAGCCTAGTAAAACCTTGAAGGATGAAGAGGTTACTATAACTCTAGTACATTCCATAACATTCTAGAATTCTCTTGATTAGGTAGAACTGTATAGATCTTTATAGAATTCTCTAGAACCTTGATTGTAGCCATTAATTAGATTAATCACAACCATCCATTTAGGAGGTTGAGATTTATATAAAGGGACCTAGCCCCAAGGGTGGGAGACATCCAATTTGCTTGTATTCTCTCACAAGTATTATAAAGTGCTTCCTTTCTCTAATTGCTTTCTCTTGGGTTACCATTATGCTCTTCTCTCTCTTCACTATCCAAAGGAGGAAGGCTGACTTAGCTTCTATGAAGGGTGTAGGGAAAGCTAAGTGCCGCACGGTTGTGTGTAGGAACTTGTACGTCCGTGACAAGTTGCTCTTTCTGAAACTGCTAATCCGCTACAATACCAAAAGGAAGAAAGTTATACAAGCCAAAACGTGTGCTTGAATTATAAGTAACCGTGAATCAACAAGAAGAGAGAAATGAGAGACTCAATTTTGACTAACACCGAGAACAAAGAGAAGATCGCCCAGTAAAAATGCGAGAGGACAAAAACAATGTTTCATTAAGAAGCAAAAATGGCAGAAGGAAATGACTACATAAACTAGATTCAGATAAAGGAAAATTACTTGGGTTGCTTAGAACAAGAGCTTATGAAAAGTTTATTAAGAAGTTCATTCATGCATCTTAGGAAGAGGAGGCTACAACAAGTTCATTGAGGAATTGCAACAAGTTCATGGATGTGCTTTCTTGACAATGTAGGTCAAAGATTTAAAAAAAATCTTGACGAATTGTTGAGCTGAAATGTGTTAGAAAATTTTGCTATATACAAGACATCTTCTACTCTTTCATATTGCAATGCATATCCGAGTCCATAACTATCTTTTTTTTTTTGTTTTAACACTAATTATGCATATAATTAAGGTGTGCATTGTTGGTTTTTTTCAATATCATAGTAACATAACTATTATGTCGACAAGAAATTTAGAATATATACTTTTTTTGACAAGTGTGAATTTTAAAATAATGAACATGGCAAAGAAAATTAATCAGTGATGAGCTATTTAACGATGAGGATACCATACTTAAAATGGACTTGAGTTTAGGTTCTTAGTAAATCTAAGTCCCATAAAATAACACATAATTAAGGATTGAAGGGAGCTTTTGGTGCTAACACTTTGGTGATTAAGTCATTAAGAAAACACAAGAGACCTAAATGTAAAAGTAGAAATGGTGTGAGAGCAATTGCATTTAGATTGATAAGGCATAGGTCTATTTATATATTTTTCAGGTATTATAGTAATTAAATTTGAATAATGATAGAATAGGTGAGGAGACCCAATCCTCAAGGTATGAGCTAAGTGAGACACTAATCCATAGACTAATGATAGAAATCATTAGGAGATCTCGACTTGATGTAGGAAGAAAGAATGTAAAATAAAATATGAAAGGCTAATACTCAATTGAGTCCTTATAAGGTTTCAAGATTTTGCTAGAGAAAAATAATAAGTTTCAAGAGAGCTTTTTTTGATAGTTTGCAATTGATATGATAATTGATAAACTTGTCTTTAGGATTATAGGTCTATTTATAATTGTTTTTAACCTTAGTACAACTAACTGGTAAAAAACAAATAAATAAAAATATTCAAGTCCTTAAACTTAAAACTTAAGGAAACTCCTTAATAATATCTTAAAATGTGCTAATTAGTCTAAAATATTCTAAATAAACAATAAAAATTACAACATTAATTAGGGTTATGGGTTTATGTCATGTCTCTTTACTAAAAAAAAAAACTCATATTTTAATTTATAATAAGGAATTGACGTCTTCTATGTCAGATGAAAAAACACTTTGATTCTATTGAACTCTTCAATTATTTAGGCTTACACATGGACCATTGCTTATGAATCTTCTTTGAACTAATGACCTCACTAATAAGGACATTGAAATGGTATTAAATTTCTTTACCAATTAAAATCAACATTATTTGACAATGGAAGTAAATAATCAACAAGATTTTAAAACCTATAAGTTATGAGTTCACCTCACGAGTTAATTAAATATATTGATAAATTAATCTTTTGACTATTACAATTTTTAGCTCTTTAATACCTTCATCGGAGCACAAATTAACTTTCTAAATCATGTTGTGATCAATAATAAGTATTTCCACTTCTTTTGACCCATCTCTTATTGAATTATTGATACTTTGCCAATATTAAACTCCAAAGATAGTATTTTTGGGACATGAAACTGACATTGGTGGAAGACTAAGAAAGCAAATCTTCATTATTTAAAGATGAATCCATAAACTCAATATTTGGTAGAAAATAAGAATTAAATCTCTTTTCAACTTGATCTAAATTTGTATCAAATTTATATTGCCATAAAATTCAATGACCAATAAATTTCTCATCTTTAGCCATAAGCAAAAATTTTACTCATTATATCGAAATTGGTAATTTGAGTATAGTTCCACCAATAAACTTCACAATGTTGTAATTTTGAATATGAAAATTTCATCATTTTCTCCTCCAAAACATATTTATATTTGAACCAGACCTTAAGTCCACCAAAGCATCTTAAAAACTCCTTAATGAAGAAATTTCCATTGTAAACAAAAATATCTTCAAACTCATGAACGTGTGTACAAACAAATTGACTACAAGCAATATTTACAATAAAAGATCTGTTGTATTCACAATCTAAAAAGGCACCATATAAAAAGCCTTCCTTTCATGATCAATGTAATTAAAAAGGTTACTTTAAACTCCATAGGATGACATCAAACCGAGAGAAACTTGGTTTAATGCCATTTGATGGAAAATAGAATCATGAAGATGTGAGATATATCAAACTAGACAAATCTAAATTCTGATACTACTTGACGTAGAATGAAAGCCTAAAAAAGAGATAACCAAAGGTTAATACTTTATTGACCCTTTATGGGGTTAATAAATTCTACCAGACAACAATTAACAAGTTTCAAATGTTGATAACTATTCTGATAATTAATAAACTATATCTTACGTTTACAAGTCTATTTAACCCTAACAAAACTAATTGATAAGGAAGCAAATAAATAAAAATATTCGTATCCTTAAACTTAAGCCTAAAGATAATAATATTTTAAAATCTCCTAAATAGTCTAAAATATTCTAAATAAACAATAAAATGATAATAATAAAAATTACAACATTAATTGTATAATAATATAAGATAATTTTCATCACGCGTCCTATAATTTTCATCACATGTCCTATATCATGACCTTGTCATTAACCCACAAAGAAATGCTCAAAATTCACAAGTTACTTCATCACCTTGACTTAAGGCCCCTTAGGCCTAATTATGAATTAAACCTAGTATATAGATTTGGGCCTCCTTATTAATAAGAGAAAATTATTGTAACTTGAATATGCTTGATAGATTTAATCTTTATATGTGCTAGAGCTAGAATCATAAGTATGCTAGTCATTGTATCTACGAGTTAAGATTAAGGGTTATCCATTGATATTCTTATTTAACCTTTCACTTAGGAAGGAACCATTACTTGAGTAATGATGGCTTTAGGGAGGACTATCCCATACTTGGTCATGTAATGTGAACCCTAAAAGGCGTGACTTAGTGATCTAACATGCAAAATGAATCAAACAAGAACCCAAAAGTATCAAATAAATTTTAATTATGCAAACTCTAGACCCAATGTTTAAAGGAACTTAAATGTAAGGTATAAAGAAAAATATGAATGACACACTCCAAAAAAGAATGAATTTTAAAGAAATAAGTTAAGGTTGAATGATACAAGAAGAGTGAGTTGTTCATAAGTTTTCTAGTTTTCAAAAGAATCAGAGGAAAAAATGTTCACTTTTTAATTTATATAATTGTTTACCTTTTAATAATGAAATCAAGTCTATTTATACATTGGAATAACAACCCTCAAAATCCTAAAACTAGAGCCAATGATATACTTTTAAAAGATAGGAACATTCCTATTTTACTATAAACTCCTATTTTTTAACAAATTTCTATTTTAGAAAAAACTCCAACTTAAGAGTGAATTTTATTACGTAACCGTAACTTATTAAGTATTTCAATCATATTAATAAAGTCTTAATATTCT
>JAHOYR010005410.1:0-15505 GCA_023213295.1 Bruguiera hainesii | reverse complement strand
TACAATCACTGAAAACATTCAAAATGAATTGCATGTTTTAGAAAAATGTTTTGAGTATGATTTATAAAATGATTTTTAACCTGACTTGCACCATAATTTCTAGCTTTGCATAACATAAAGAAAAGAAATTATTTCTTCAAACATTTTCTCGAAAAAAGACAAGAAATCCAAAAGGATTACTATACTTTTCTCTCTTTTCACAAAAAACACATTTTATTTTTTGATTAATTCTCAAACTATACACCTTGGATGAATTACATCTAGCCATTCAAAAAATCTACAAACCTTGTTATATAGTCAAAAATCGATTCTTTAGATGACTAAGTCATAGAGTCAGAACACCCTCCTATTAAACAAACCAAAGTCACCCATCAGTAGAATACTATTGATCTTGCACCTTACAAAATTCCCTAAGAAACCAATTTTTTAGAAAAACTTTCCAAAATGATCATCAAACAAAAGAATTTCTCTAATGTACATCTTTATACCATAGATACTCAACTAAAATATCTAGAAAACCAAATTTAATAGACTACCATCCAAAAGACCCTTACAAAACCTAAAATCACAAGAATCAAACAACCTATTTTCAAACATTTTCAACATTCCAAATTTGAAAACCCTCAGAAACTAGAAGACCCTTTCACATAAGAATTCAAAAACAAATTAACTTATTTAAAACCATCTCCTTATGTGAAAAAGGAAGTCAAAACAAATTCATGATAAATTGTTTTTTCTTTTTTTTTGCATATAATGAATATGTCTATAAGATTTTGTAATTGCATTATGTTATTTTTAATATACGTTCTACAATCCTTTTGCACCAAAACTTTTACAAAATTACATGTAATTGCATTATTTGAACTTGTTAAGAGCATGCTTATGTAAATTTATTTTGAATTAATAAATTATATGCTTTAGAGTCATTTGCCAAATTATGTGAGTTAATTTCTAATATGATGTTATTGGCATATGAAATTATTTATGTTAAGTAATATATATGTAAAAAATGTTATAAGGAATTTAATTCTTGGTGGGAGATCTAAAATTTAGTAAGGGTTCATAAAGATAATTAATTAGAATAAAGCTAATTAAACATTAAAATAAGAAAGATAATTGCAAAAATAATGAACTTTTGATCTCATATTAACATTATTATGTGCTAGTCTCTTTTTGAATTGCTCATAAGTCATAACAAGTAGTATTATTATGAATACATTAAATCTTAAGAGATTTCACTTCATAAAATCCACTACAACATTGAGAGAGTAATGTATTGAAAAATTTTATTCCGCCTTATATTTTAAAATGTGAAAATATTACTTACCATGAATAGATTAAGAAACTATTAAGTCTATAGTAAAATTATTAAATAGTAAATATTCCTTGCATAATAATGTTAATAAATATAAAAATTGATCTCATAAAAGAGTTCAAGAAGTATTTCACTTGTCAAATGATCTAGTTTTCTCTTTTGTTTTTAAGGAATTCAGAGGATATTCAAGATTGAGCCAGAGGATTCAATGTGAGTACTAAATCTTCATGAAATGCTCATATAATAATGTTAGAGAAGGATGTGAAGTTTGAATTAATTGTACTAATTTATACCTACATACAATTAATAAATACGAGTTCAGATTTAATCTTTCCAAAAATTAAGAGTACATATAAACCATAATATGTAATAATTGTATTGGTAAATTTATGACATTGAATGTCATATATACTTGAAAACAAGCACCTAGAAGTTGCTAAATTTTTTCATGCATTGCTTAACTCACTAACCAAACATTTAATATTTCTATGATAAGAAGATAAAAAGGGTGAAACTAGTTAACATAAGACGTAAACACATTAATGTATAAAATGATAAGTACAATTGTTAAGGATATGATAAGAAGAGTCAAAAGCTCTTAAAAGTTTATAGTGCATTAAGCTAACAAAGAAAATGACTTTTACCTACCTTTTATTTATGCTTAAGTTTTTCAATTGGTATTACTTATTTGATCTTATTTGAAGTGGATGGTAGATTTTGAAAATTGAACTATATAGTATGAAAACTTAAAGTATGAATGAAAAATTGATGAATGTTATTAAGACTTAATAAATTTGTAGAGAATTGTTTAAGCACTAACGGGTATCATCACTTGCAAATGAGATTACATGGTAGCAAAATCCATTCTTACGTGAGATTCCTCTAATGCCAAAGTTTGACAAACTTCAGTCTTTGTTATAGTCCTTGATTTAGGTCATCATCCAAACCCTTATAACAATGGTATAAATGTTTAAAGAAACTTGCTAATATCATAATTAAAAGATGCATAAGTGAGATCACATCTTATATATTTGACCTTGTGCCTTAAATTCAATCATTCCTTATCCTATGGGTTAAAAATAGACTAGAAGTCTAACCTCAATAGTTTATGACTAATATTAGTTACTGTTGTCCAATAAATTTTCACTAAAGAGTGAAACTTATGTCTAAAGATGGAAGAAATGAATCTTTGAGGACCTAATGAATATTGTCAAAAGGTGTCATATTCATTAATGAGTAAACATGTGAGAATATAGGAGAGTTAGACTCATAAGATATCAGGTTCTAAAAATAAAAAATTTTTGGTAAGGATTTAGTCAAATAAATCTTCTATTTATGTGAATTAAAAGATTCTCAATTAAATGGTGTGCCAAACAATTTAATAGAGACATGTGATGACATGTCTCATCCTATTCAAGTTAGTAAGAGCACTATACCAAAGGAATAAGACACTTAAGAAATTCATCCACATAAAAATAGGACAAAAATAATACCATTTTAGAAATTTATGAATTCAAAGGGATGTTAAGTCAACTACTTCTCAAGATGATTAAGAACTTATAGCAATATGGGATGCTTTTTCATACCTTACTTATTGAATTAGCTAAAACATATATGACTAAAATACATAATGTTCATTGTGATAGGTCAAAAGTGTAAAGAATGCAAACTCTAACATTTCATGTTTGACATATAACAATCTACTAATGTGTAGCATTAAAATTGTGATGGACAAATTTTATATGTGGATTTGCAATTATCTACGATGACCTTATATGTATGTTAATTTTTTAAGTGTTTTGTTTGTGACTCTATATTTTACTGTTCCAATAAATGAGTAATTAAAGATTATAAGGAATTTATTTAAATCATTGAAGAGTTATTATCTTCTACAATAAGCTAGAATGATGAGGGTGAGTTATGTAGACATAATGGTCCTTGGTTTAATGATGAAATTGACAAACTATTTAATAAATGTTCTTGACTAATTTTAAAGAAATGTTGCCCAATTAACACTTTATAACAAAGTCAAAAGGTCTAAGTCTTATAATGTATCTATCGACTTCTTAAATAAGAAAGTAAAGTAGTAATGATTTTACAATTCAATACCTTAAATGGTATATGGTGAGCATGCTTGAGTTGTACCATAGAGTTTCGAATTAATAAAAGTTTAGATCTTATACTTATATAAGAAATGCAATTAGTGTGATATTAAAAATCTTGATAGGCATTACAAGTTACTTTTCATGTCACTAAAAATGATACAAAGGGAGAAACTACACTTAATGTGATGTTAAATTATTATTGAGAAGAATGGCTTGATTAAGTATTATTTGTTTGCTTAATGGTGAAACCATTACATGGAAAAGTAAAAAGCACATATACATAACCTTATGTAAATATAAGCAAAATTTGTTGCATATATTATACTTACAGTAAGTGATAATGTTTGTTTGAAAAGATTTTGGAAAATTGAGAAATTTCCATAAACTGTAAGTATCTTTATATGACTATTTAGTAAAGTGATACCTACTTGAACACTTCAAAGTAGGACATCGAGCTTAAGCATATAAACTTAAAGTACAACTTAGTGAGAGATATAGATTCATTTATATGCAAATGAAAGAGTCTTTTATTAAGTCTTTAAAAATTGAGTAAAGACTTAGAGATTTGCAAAAAGTGCAACATGTTGATACTAATATAATATTATAGTAACAATTAAATATGAAAGTGACATAGGTATAAATATTCAAATATGTTGCTAAAAAGGTATGTTACACAAGTTGAGATTAACCCACTCACATGAGAAATCACCTTTATTGCTTAGAAAGCAAGTAGAGATAAGACCATTTGAGTAAAGGGAACAATTTAAAAATATCGCACTCAAAATTGTTAGTTGCCTATAAAGTGTCAAAATGAGGCCTTAAAGATTGAAGCAAAAAGTAAAGTTAGTATAAATTGCCTATTATCAATTTAACTTATGAAAAGGTAGACATAAGATTTTAGTTCGACATTGTTGTTCCCACAGCCTTGTATGAGTTGTAATTATTGTCAACTAGGAATAAGTGTGCAAGAAAGTAAAGCCACATGGAAGGGCAAGAAAGTAAATCCGCCATGTAAGGGCAAGAACGTAAATCTGCCACGCAAACCCTATTAGGGTTTCATGGAAAAGAGTATATAAAGGCCTTGGAAGACAAAACAAAAAGGGGGGCCAACAAAATTAAATAAATTGCAACCCTACAACAACCGGCCAAAAAGAAGAGAAAATAATATACCAAAAGGGAACCCCACCGTCAGCAAAAAAAAAAGGAGAAAAAGAGGAGATGGCTGAAGGGGGGCTGAACGAAGAACAGAGGTCGAGAGGAGACAGCCAAAAAGAGAGCAGAACGGCAAGAGATCAGAAACGACACCACCGGGAGAGCAAACCAGAAACATCACCACTGGGAGAGCAAACCAGAATGTGCAACCTCCTGCAAGGAAACCAGAAACACATCCTGAAAGCAAATCAGAAATACACAACCAGCAAGAGGAGAAATAAGAAACAGACCCCCGGGAAGAGAAGACAGCAGACCTGGTATCCATGAGACCAACTGGAAGAGAAGACAGCAGACCAGAAGCGTGAGGCAGGTCGAGAGATGTGAACCAGAAAAACAAGTAGCATGAGGCAGGCCAAGAGACATGAAACGGCAGACCAGAAGTGTGAGGCAGGCCGAGAGACGTGAACCAGAAAAACCAGTAGCATGAGGCAGGCCAAGAGACATGAAACGGCAGACCAGAAGGGTGAGACCAGAACGTGCAATGGTGTGACTGATCAGAAGCATGGGGTAGGCTATGAGACGTGAAACGGCAGACCAGAAGCGTGAGTCCAAGCTATGAAACCATGAGTCGGTGAAAGCAGGAGTTGTGTGAAACAACCTAGAGAAGGAATTCGGTGAAGCATTGGAAAGAACTTAACGTATTTCCAAATTTCTTCAAGAGAGGTTAGAGTGTTGTGGTGGACTTCTAAGCAGCAGTGAAGCAGCCTATTCAATTCAATAGAGGCAAGACAAACTAGAAGAAGGGTAGACACAGTAAGTAACACTCTTTGTATTGTACTTGCTTTGTATTTGCAATAGTGAAAGGAACAGAGGATTAAGACATCCATTGTAACTACATTGTGAACATCAGGAGCACCACCCTGGTATTCTCAAGTATAGTGGATTGTCTCGGTAGAGAGTCTCTACCACCGTGGATGTACGTCACATTGACGGAACCATATAAATCTCTTGTGTCCTTATTTTGATTTACATTATGTGTTTTGAATTGAGTTGTGAACACAACTAAAGTATCATCAAACCCATAACCTAAAGAAGACCTAATCAAGAACATATAATCTGTCTAATAAGCAAGGTGTCTGAAAGGTGACTTTGTGAACTATTGTGATTAGTAGGTAACAATAGATCTACCTTAGTCAAATATGAGAAAAAGTTCGCTTTTAAGAAGAGGTTGAAGTTGTTCACATATTTGCGTATTGACAAGAGCGAAAGTATTAAAGAAGTAAAATACTTTAGCTTAAGTTATCAGAGTTTTAAGGGGTGTGATACTGATTCACCCCCCCTCTTAGTATCACAAACTAGTAGATCCTAGGGTGAAGTTGGGAACTTCAATTGGTATCAAAGCACAGGTTCACCAAGATAAAACTTAACAGCTTGGTGTACTAGTTTGAAGAGCTCCAAAAGTTTTAACTTGTTCAGCATACTGAGAAATGGATGCTGGTACCAGCACCAGCACTACTTACAGCAAAAAGGTTTCAATCTTCAATGGAACCAACTACCATATGTGGAGAGCGAGAATGCAGGTGGTATTTGCAACCATGGGTATGAACGTGGTGAAATCTGTACAGGAGGATTTTGAGCCTCCAAAAGAAGGTAAAGATCCAACCCCAGAGGAATTAAGGCTGTTTGAGATAAATGGGAAGACCTCAAACGTCATCATTTCAGCATTGACAGATGCTGAATATGCTAAAGTTATGGACTGCAAATCTGCCAAGGAGATATGGGACAGATTGCAGAAAGTCTATGAAGGTGATAGCAGAATGAAGGAGGCCAAGCTTCAAGTTTTCAAGGAGAGATATGAATCTCTCAGAATGCAGAAAAATGAGACAGTCCAAGAGTTCTTCACCAGGGTTATTGATGCTGTAAATGATCATAGAAGTCATGGGAAGAACAAGAAGGACTCATCAATTGTGAAGAAAATTCTGAGAATTCTGCCCGAGAGGTTTGCCTCAAAGGTGGCAGCCATAGAGGAGAGTAGAGATCTCAATTCTATGTCTCTGCATGATCTCCAATGCAATCTCATTGCATATGAGATGAGAATAAAGTCAACTGAGAGCTCCTCAACGTCAAAGGTATCAAAGGAGGCAGCTTTCAAAGCTATGAAACACTTGAAGATAAAAGAAGAGGAAGAATCATCCCATGAGGATGATGATGATGAGGAGGAAGAAAGTGAAGGTGAAGTGTTGGCATACTTCACAAGGAAGTTCAAAAAGGGGTCTAAGAAGGGAAAAGAACAGTTGTCCTTGAGATGTTATCATTGTGGACAGATTGGACACTTTGCTTCTCAGTGCAAAGTGAAACTTGATGATGAAGATGAGGGTGGTTATGATGAGCAGAACTCAAAATGGAGAAGACTATCATTCAAGTCAAGGAAGTCCAGCAAGAAGACTGCTAACCCACAGAAGAAGAAGAGAGGCTCATTCAAGAGTTATGTGAGCCAGACAAAAGAAGCCAATGAGGAGGAAGATGTAGACTCATCAAATGAGCATGCCTTTATGGCATCAGCTCGATGTGGTAGTTCAACCTCTGAAGAGGAAGAGGAGATTGATGAAGAAGAACCAGATCTTGAATCTGAGTTAGAAGCAGCTTTAAAGGAGATAATCAGAAGGGGCAGAACCATAAGAAGGTTGGAGGCCCATATAAAACAAGTTGAAGCAAAGATTGAGGAAGCAGAAAGTCAAAAAGATGAAATAAGGGCTGAACATATTGATTTGAAGAACAGATCAAAATATGTGAAGACCTTACTATAGAGCTTGGCTCAAGGACTTCAACAATTGAAGAAATGGAGATAAAGTTGCTGAGACTTCAGCAACAACTCAAAAAGAGTGAAGAGAACTTGCAGAAGTTTGAAGTGATAGGAGAAACAAGCTCTGTAAGAGAAAAGAATAATGAAGAGAAAGTGCAGCAATCTGATGCTGCACTGCCTAAAGATAATGAGACTTTGCCACAGAAGTTGAAAGTGAAGGTTAAGTCTCCGAAAGAAAAGACTGATCAGCCAAGAACAATGAAGGCTGAAAATAAAGAAGATTTGAAGAAGCAACCTAGGGTTGCAAACAAAAATGAAGAAAAGAAAGTCAGCCAGCAAAGGGCTACGACTGAATAGAAGAAGGAGAAGAAGGTGACTGAAATGAAAGCCACACAAGCAAAGAAGCCAGCAACCTTGCCTATATAGCAAGTAATGAACAAAAGAAAACAAGCTGTGATTAGACCCAAGAAGAGGCAGTTTCAAGGTTACTGTCTTTATTGTGAAGTTTTGGGTCATAAAGCAAGTAAATGCTGGTGGAGAAGGCCAGTATATGTCTCCAGCTTGAGAAGATACGATGCTGCATACAAGGGGAGACAGTACAAAATTCAGAGGAGAACACTTGTTATGAGTTCTTGCACACACTGTAAAAGGCAAGACACACTGACAAGGATTGTTGGTGGAAGCCCAAACCAATGGTTTCAAAGAACAAGTTTGCTATATTGGGAGATTTGGAACAATGTGAAGGGTGTAGGCAGGATGGCCATAATGCCAAGAGATGCATGAAACTTCTTCCTGAGCAAGAGAAGGCACTCAATGACACAGTAAAAGCAATTAGTACAGTCAAAGCTGAGAAAAAGGAGAAAGCTATCATCAAGCCAGTTCAAAAGAAGGAATATAAAGCTAAAAAAGAGGTGGCTAATATAACTGAAATTGCACTAAAGGTTGACTACAAGGATAAGCAGTGGATCCTTGATAGTGGGTGCACATCACACATGACAGGAGATAAGAGTAAATTATCAAAACTGAACAAGTTAAGAGAAGGCAGAGTCAAGTTTGGCAATGATGATTCACTCAACATCAGTGGTCAAGGGTCAGTAAATATTGGAAAAGGAAAGCTCAAAGATGTTCTGCACGTTGAAGGACTTAAATATAATTTAGCATCTGTCAGTCAACTATGCAATGAAGACCATAAAGTGATATTCACAAAATCAGGTTGCCAAGTAAAGAGTAAAGAAGGTAATACTGTTGCAGCCAGTAAGAGAACAGCTGAAAATTTATATGTGATTGATGAGGACAAGACAAATAGCTGTTTACTTACAAAAGAAGAAGAAAATCAACTCTAGCATAGGAGGTTGGGACACTTAACACAAAAGAACATGAGGAAGCTGACTCATGCTATCAGAGACATTCCAGACCTCAAGAGAGAGAGTGAGTATGTCTACTCAGCATGCTCTAAAGGAAAACAGGTCAAAAAGTAGTGTAAGCCCAAAGAGGTCAGTTTTGAAGCAATGCTTGATATTATACATACTGATTTGTGTGGGCCAATGAGAACAAAAGGGTTGAATGGTGAGAGGTACATCATCTTGTTTGTTGATGATTATTCCAGAAGGACCTGCATCATGCACCTAAAACACAAGTCAAAAGTTTTGAAATGCTTCAAAAGATACAAAAAATTGGTTGAAAATAAGAGCGGAAAGAAGATCAAAGTATTAAGGTCAGATCAAGGCACTAAATTCACAAATGGAGCTTTTAAAGATTATCTTGAGAGGCATGGAATTCACCATCAGATGGTAGTAGCAAGAACACTTCAACAGAATAGGGTGATAGAGAGGAAAAATAAAGCTGTGGTTGAAATGGCAAGAACTATACTGCTGGAATCTAAGCTTCACACAAGATTTTGGACAGAAGCAACATTTACAACCATGCACCTTTAAACAGAGTTTTACCAAGGCCCAATACTAATAAGACTCCATATGAGCTATGGAGTGGGAAGAAGACAACAGCCAAGTATCTTAGAATCTTTGACAGCTTATGTTTTGTGAAGAATAAGGAGCAAACATTGGGAAAATTCCATGCTAGGTCAGATAAAGGCATCTTTATGGGATACTCAGCAAAGATAAAAGGTTACAGAGTTTTTCTGCATAAACTAGAAAAAGTGGTCATTTCCAATGATGTGAGAATAGATGAAAACTGGAAAACAATGCATAATGGAGAAGCTGAGGACAGTGAAGAAGATGACTTCAAGACAGATGAAGAATCTGACCAAAATGAAGAAGAAGGAAAAGAAGTAAGTTTAGACTCAAATAAGAGTGAGTCTGAAGATGAAGAAGGAGATTCTCTTGCAACTAAGACTATGCAAGAGAGAAAGACAAAGAAGACAAGGAAATCAGATAATAGGTGACCCATCAGCAGGAGTTACAACAACAAGAAGAATTTTGGGAGCTACTACTTTACTCTTACAAGTTGAACCTAATTATGTTGGAAAGGCTACATAAGACAAAGCTTGGGTCAAATCGAGAAGAATGAAACATGGGAGCTGGTCCTAAGACCCACTAACAAGAATGTCATAGGAACAAAATGGGTGTTTAAAAATAAACACAATGAAGATGGCAAGGTGGTGAGGAACAAAGCTAGGCTGGTTTGCAAAGGCTACACTTAGATAGAAGGAGTAAATGTTGATGAAACTTTTGCACCAGTAGCAAGGCTGGAAACTATTAGAATGTTCTTAGCTTTCGCAGCAATAAGAGGTATAAAGTTTATCAAATGGATGTGAAATCAGCCTTTTAGAATGGGCTCCTAAAAGAAGAAGTGTATATTAAACAACCTAATAGAGTACAAATTAGTAAGGATAAGACACACTTGTGCAAGCTGAAGAAAGCCTTATATGGCCTTAAACAAGCCCCAAGAGCATGGTACAGCAGGCTGGACGCATATTTGAGAAGGTTGAACTTCAGAAGAGGAATAGTTGATAATAACCTATATGTGTTCAACTCAGAGAAAAGCCAACTGATAACCATAGTATATGTAGATGACATCATCTTTGGAGGGGATCACTCTAAGCTATGCCAAGAATTTGCACAAAAGATGTGTGAGGAATTTGAGATGTCATTGATTGGAGAAATGACTTACTTTCTTGGATTACAGATAAAATAGTGTGAAAAAGGTATTTTTATTTCTCAGACAAAATATGCTAAAGAGATGTTGAAAAAGTTTTGCATGGAGGATAACAGATCTGTCAATACCCCTATGCCAGTAGGCTATAAGTTAACAAAAGATTAGGAAGGAAGGAGTATAAGCCCTACAGAATATAGGAAGATGATAGGGAGCCTTCTGTACCTTATAGCATCAAGGCCTAATCTCATGCAAACTGTGTGCATCACCAGCAGATTCTAAGCTGATCCTAAGGAATCTTATGTGTTGGTAGTGAAAAGAATCTTAAGATACCTTAAAGGGACACTAGAAATGGGCTTGTGGTATCCTGTCATGGATTCTGTAAAACTACAAGTGTACACTGATGCAGACTAGGTAGGAAGTACAGATGACAGAAAATCAACTAGTGGCTGTAGCTTCTACTTGGGTTCAAAGTGTGTTGCATGGCTAAGTAGAAAGCAAAACAGTGTTGCTTTAAGCATAGCAGAGGCTGAGTATATGACTGCTTGTGAAGCATGTACTCAGGTGATATGGATACAAAGACAATTGGTCGATTTGGGTGTTGAAGTGAAGTTACCAATGAGTGTACTTTGTGATAATCAAAGTGCAATTGATCTTAGCAAGAATCCAGTTCAACATTCAAGGAGCAAGCATATTGACATCCGGTATCACTTTATCAAGGATCAAGTGGAAGAGAGGACAATTCAGTTGGAGTATGTTAGAACTAAAGATCAAATCTCAGATATTCTAACTAAACCTCTGTCCATAGAGCTATTTGAAAAGCACAGAATGAGTCTGTCTGTGCAAATGCCTCCTCAAGCCTGAAGTTTAGGTGAATCCTCCATCTCTACTTTGCAGGTTTTCAAAATTGTAATTGGTTCGCAAAGGGGGAGAGACAATGCAGGGGGAGCTGTTAAGGAAGGGGGAGTGCATATTTAAGGGGAGTTGTAATCCATTAACTACTTTTGGATTATTACTCTAAAAAGATTATGAAGGACTGCTGCATAATGGTTTTTGTTGTGAGTGTTGCCAACAATTACAAAGGGGGAGATTGTTGTTCTCACAGCCTTGTATGAGTTGTAATTGTTGTCAACTAGGGTTAAGTATGCAAGAAAGTAAAGCCATATGGAAGGACAAGAAAGTAAATCTGCCGCATAAGGGCAACAACGTAAATTTTCCACGTAAGTCCTATTAAGGTTTCATGGAAGAGAGTATATAAAGGCCTTGGAAGACAAAACAAAAAGGGGGGCCAACAAAATTGAATAAACGGAAACCCTACAACAACCGGCCAAAAAGAAGAGAAAATAATATACCAAAAGGGAACCCCACCGTCAGCAAAAATAAAAAGGAGAAAAAGAGGAGACGGCCAAAGAGGGGCTGAACGAAGAACAGAGGTCGAGAGGAGACGGCTGAAAAGAGAGCAGAACGGCAAGAGATCAGAAATGACCCCACCAGGAGAGCAAACCAGAAACATCACCACCGGGAGAGCAAACCAGAACGTGCGACCTCCTGCAAGGAAAGCAGAAACACATCCTGCAAGCAAATCAGAAACACGTCCTGCAAGCAAACCAGAAACATGTCCTGCAAGCAAACCAGAAACGCACAACCAGCAAAAGGAGAAATAAGAAACAGACCACCCAGAAGAGAAGACAGCAGACCTAGTATCTGTGAGACCAACCGGAAGAGAAGACAGCAGACCAGAAGCGTGGGGCAGGCCATGAGACGTGAAACGGCAGACCAGAAGCATGAGTGTAAGCTGTGAAACCGTGAGACAGTGAAAGCAGGAGTTGTGTGAAACAACCTAGAGAAGGAATTCGGTGAAGCATTGGAAAGAACTCAACGTATTTCCAGATTTCTTCAAGAGAGGTTAGAGAGTGTTGTGATGGACTTCTAAGTGGCAGTGAAGCAGTCTATTCAATTCAGCAGAGGCAAGAAAAGCTAGAAGAAGGGTAGACACAGTAAGTGACACTCTTTGTATTGTACTTGATTTGTATTTGCAATAGTGAAAGGAACAGAGGATTAAGACATCCATTGGAACTACATTGTGAACATCGGGAGTACCACACTGGTATTCTCAAGTATAGTGGATTGTCTTGGTAGAGGAAGAATCTCTACCACTGTGGACATACGTCACATTGACGGAACCAGTTTCTCTTGTGTCCTTACTTTGATTTACATTCTGTGTTTTGAATTGAGTTGTGAATACAGCTAAAGTATCATCGAACCCATAACCTAAAGAAGACCTAATGAAGAACATCTGATCTATCTAATAGGCAAAGTGTCTAAAAGGTGACTTTGGGGACTATTGTGATTAGTAGGTAACAATAGATCTATCTTAGTCGAATCTCAGAAAGAGTTCGCTTTTAAGAAGAGGTTGAAGTTATTCACATACTTGCGTATTGACGAGAGCGAAAGTATTAAAGAAGTAAAATACTTTGGCTTAAGTTATTAGAGTTTTAAGGGGTGTGCTACTAATTCACCCCCCTCTTAGTATCACATACTAGTAGATCCTAGGGTGAAGTTGGGAACTTCAGACATTTTAAAGAGTGAATACTTAGAGAACTCAAGTCAGACAATTGTGAGCAATTGAACTAAGATTTATACAGTGAGTTCTTATGAAAAAGAGTAAAATTAACATATGCTTCAATAAAAAGAGAACTCATCATAGGAAGTAATTCACATTATATATGCTAATTGAACAACCAATAAAGGAAGCAGAAGAATTCATCCTTATTTCTTTACCATGTTACTTACAATCATGTAAGATTTGACCTTTTGGACATATCTAGGAAACTAGTTAGATTGACATTAATAATCATAAGTGTGGGAGGGTGACAATTGTTATTAAACATCTATCACATGTATTTATTGGTCAGCAATTATGTTATCTAATGAGGATTAAGTGTAATTATAGATGCATGATAAGGAAAAGTGTGCTTAGCCTTAAAGGGATAAAATAAATTGTGGCCAATTTGTCAAAATAAGTTTAGGGCATTGTGAGGCATAATTATAATTGTTATTTTTTCCAAAAGGATTTTAGCCATTATGTTGTTCCTAGCAAATGCATAGTTTGAGTTCTCATGTGTAAGTATGCTCATTGGTCCACGACTTATTTACCATGTATAAAAGAATATTTGAGAAAATCAAACAAATACATGGTCAGATTAAAAGAGTACATCATATGAGAGTGAGAGATGTTGAGTGGGCAACTTAAGGGGGTAATAGCTGCAAAAAGTAACTCCTACCTAATCTCCTCTCTCTCCTTCACAATGTACAAAAGGAAAACAAAAGAGACTATAAGTCTTTTAAGCAAAGAAAACATAGAACAAAACCCTTTAATTCTTCTCCCATGCAAAGGTATTTGGTTTGTGAAAAATGAGTGATTTGCAATATGATCTCACTTTGACTTATGTTCTTCATGAAAGGTAAGTGATTCAATCTCAATATCTTGGACCATGAAGGAAACTCCAATTATGAAATGTATATTTTAATTAGTAAATTTTCTTTTTCTTTTTTTTTGGGAAATCATGCCTTCAATTTCCTACAATCTTAAAGGGAGCTACATACTTAGAGGAAGAGGAAGGAGGAGATACTATGAAGAAGAGAGAGATAAGAGTTAGTTTCTTTTTAAATTGGATATTTTTCAAAAAGAATAAGACTTTTTTTAACTAGTATTCTAATTATCAATTTAGTAGCTTACTAGTTAAACAAAATTTTTTGATCCAACAAGTAGCCAAAAATAATTCAAATCTAATGGTTACTGATAAAGATTAAATTGGGTTTACTAGATCTAATAGTCTAGTCTCTCTTATATATACTAATATATTAGCCTACTTTAAGTTCTATACACACTATAGCTTTTCACAGACCTCTTAACCCTTACATTAGCACCCGTTAGTTATGGGACCCACTCTGTTGGATATTCTTTTAGGTTCTATAGGTCCATTGTTCTCCACTTAGTGAATCCCACGTATATCGCACATAGCCCCCTCATCCACGCACTATGTCACGGACGGGTTATATCCGGGCAGGGATAGGTTAGGTACAACCCAACTCCCACATCCCACATCGGATAGGAAGAAGGGGATCCTGGGTCATATAAATGTGGGTGCTGCACACCCCAACAGGTTGCCTTTTGGGGAGAAGGTAATGAGTCCGTGACAAGTGGTATCAGAGCTGACCCAACCCCGACTCCGATGTTTCTCGCCAAGCGCTTCACGGGGAAGTAGGCAGGGAGACCCCGATTCCGACGAGGACGTCGATGGATTTGGTGGAGGAGAATGTCACGGACGGGTTATGTCCGGGCAGGGATGGGTTAGGTACAACCCAACTCCCACATCCCACATCGGATAGGAAGAGGGGGATCCTGAGTTATATAAACATGGGTGCTGCACACCCCAATAGGTTGCCTTTTGGGAGAAGGTAATGAGTCCGTGACAACTAGCTCTCTTCTCATTTTCATTGTCTCCTTTGACTAACTTAAGTACTAGAATACTAACATCTGGTTCACACCCAACACCTCCTAGCATTCATTTGTTTTACAGGTATCGATCTTAATTTCGCTATCTACAATTTTAAAATTTATCATCGATTTCAATTTAGGAAGTATGAGTATAGAATCTTTTATTTTTTACACCATCATTTTGCCCTTAATTGGTCAAATGAGTTTTTCTTTTTTTTTTTCCTATCAACTTGAAAATAGAAACATCCATAGCTTGAATTTTATTTATTTATTCATTAAAAAATTTATTAGATTGTAAGTATACAATAAAATAATTATTTTATTTCTTAGAAATTTTGCATTTTTCTCTCTAAAATTGTTTTCATTTTTGGATTACAGTCTATCATTTTGTCTTGAGCTAACTTGTCATTGCGAAAATCTCGTAAATGTGAAAAGAAAAACAATCTTTAGTAATCCATTCCCACCCCACTTTGGTTGATGGAACCCACCCGCTCCAAAGTAAATCAATTCCACACCCA
>JAHOYR010005409.1:0-64796 GCA_023213295.1 Bruguiera hainesii | reverse complement strand
TAAAGATCCATTGGAAGATTATAGTGCAATCCGTGTGGTGAGGTTAGCACTCATCACACCAAGGACGTAGCCTTCACATTGAAGGTGAACCTTGTAAATCTCTGTGTCTGATTTGTGGGATTGCTTGTGTTTAAAGACCTGATCTTAACAGGATAACGAAGGGTTTAAGTGAAAAAGATTTTAAGAGAGTAAAATTGGATACCACTGATTCACCCCCCTCTCAGTGGTGTGTGTGATCCTGAGTGGACTTTCAGTAAGTTTTAAAATAGAAATTTTATCTATTTTTGCACTCCTTTTCCTTTCATCCATAAAAAAAGATTATATGACAAATTAAGATTCAATGAATAGATTTTGTTTTGCATTACATGGTTGAAATACTCATGAAGTTTAGGAATTTGAAAATAAAGCTACTTCTTTCAAAATTATGTGCATATGCAACCTTTGGTAATTAATCCTTATAATTATTGCTTTCTAACTGTTGGAAACTCATGTGACTGCTGGCTACCATTAGAGTTTATGGCCTAAGATTGGGAGGATTGTCAATCCACTTATCCAAATAGAGCAGCCTATGGTAAGAAGAAAATAAAGCCTCTAACAAATATACAATAAGAAGAAAACAGAACCTAGAGGAGCTTGTAGAAAATAGAGCAGCTTATGAAAGGAAGAAAAGAAATGTTGTAGCAAATAGACGTGAAGAAGAAAACAGTGCCTATAGCAAATGAATTTTAGGAGTAGGTACTAAAATAGACATTTTATTTGTTTGTGCACTTCTCTTCCTTTCATCCATCAAAAAAGATTATATGACAAATTAAACTTCAATGAATAGATTTTGTTTTGCATTACATGTTTAAAATACCTGTGGAGTTTAGGAATTTAAAAATCAAGCTACTTCTTTCAAAATTATGTGCACAGGCAACTTTTGATAATTAATCCTCATCCTCATTTATTGCTATCCAGCTGTTGGAAACTCATGTGACTGCTGGTTACCATAAGAGTGTATGGGCTAAGATTAGGAGGACTGTCAATCCACTTGTCCAACGTTATTGCCCAACATATTTTATCTCTCCGTGCACTCTTCATTTTATCCATTAAAAAAGATTATACAGCAAATTAAACTTCAATGAATAGCTTTTGTCTTGCATTACATGGTTGAAATTCTCGTAGAGTTTACGAATTTGAAAATCAATCTACTTGTTTCAAAATTATATGCATAGGTAACCTTTGGTAATTAATCCTTGTCCTCATTTATTGTTTTCCAACTATTAGAAACTCATGTGATTGTTGGCTAACTTCAAAGTGTATGGCCTGAGATTGGAAGGATCGTCAATCCACTTGGACAAATAGAGTAACCTATGATAAGAAGAAAATAAAGCCTCTAGCAAATAAATGGTAAGAAGAAAATAGTGCCTCAAGCAAGTATATGACAAGAAGAAAAGAGAGCCTATAAGAGCTTGTAAAAAACAGAGTAACCTATGGTAAGAAGAAAATAGAGCCTATAGCAAATAAATGGTAGGAAGAAAACAAAGTTTGTAGAAAACAAAGCAACCTAAGGTAAGAAGAAAATAGAGCCTGTAGCAAATAGATGATAAGAAGAGAACAACACCTAGAGGAGCTTGTAGAAAATAATGTAACCTACGGAAAAAAGATAACAAAGCCTATAGCAAATAAATGGTAAGAAGTAAATAAAGCATGTAGCAAATAGATTTTAGGAGTAGGTACTAAAATAAACATTTTATGTGTTCGTGAACTCCTCTTCTTTTCATCCATCAAAAAATATTATACAAAAAATTAAGCTAAAATGAATAGATTTTGTTTTGCATTACATGGTTGAAATACCTGTGGAGTTTATGAATTTGAAAATAAAGCTATTTCTTTCAAAATTATGTGCATAGGCAACCTTTGGTAATTAATCCTCATTTTCATTTGATGCTTTCCAACTATTGGAAACTCTTATGAGTATTGACTACCATTAGAGTATATGGCTTGAGATTAGGAGTATTGTCAATCCACTTGGCCAAACAAAGCAACCTACGGTAAGAACAAAACAAAGTCTCTAGCAAATAGATGGTAAGAAGAAAATAGTGCCTTTAGCAAATAGACGACAAGAAGAAAAGAGAGCCCGTAAAAGCCTACGAAAAACAGAGTAGCGTATGGTAAAAAGAAAAAAAAGCCTATAGCAAATAGATGATAAGAAGAGAACAATACCTAGAGAAGCCTATAGAAAACAGTGTAACCTATAGAAAGAAGATAACAGAGCCTATAACAAATAAACGGTAAGAAGTAAATAAAATATATAGCAAATAGATTTTAGGAGTAGGCATTAAAATAGACATTTTATTTGTTTAGGCACTCCTCTTTCTTTCATCCATTAAGAGAGATTATACAAAAAATTAAGCTATAATGAATAGATTCTGTTTTGCATTACATGGATGAAATACTTGTGGAGTTTACGAATTTGAAAATCAAGCTACTTCTTCCAAAATTATATTCACATGCAACCTTTGGTAATTAATCTGCATCCTTATTTGTTACTTTCCAACTGTTAGAAACTTATATGACTGTTGGCTAGCATTAAAATATATGGCTTAGGATTAGTTGGACTATCAATCCATTTGTCCAAATAGAGCTGCCTACAATAAGTAGAAAATAGTGCCTCTAAAAAATAGACGGTAAGAAGAAAAGAGAGCCTATAGAAAATAGAGTTTGTAGCAAATAAATGATAAGAAGAAAACAGAGTATGTAGCAAATAAATAGTAAGAAAAAAACAGAGTCTGTAGCAAATAGATTTTAGGAGTAGGTACTAAAATAAACATTTTATTTGTTCATGCACTCCTCTTCTTTCATCCATAAAAAAAGATTATATAGCAAATTAAGTTTCAATGAATAGATTCTATTTTGCATTACATGATTGAAATACTCGTCATCATATGCATTGGAAACCTTTGGTAATTAATTTTTGTCCTCATTTGTTGCTTTTCAATTGTTGCAAACTCAAGTGACTGCTAGGTACCATCAGAGTGTATGGGTTAAGATTGGGAGGACTATCAATCCACTTGTCCAAACAGAGCTGTCTATAGTAAGAAAAAAACAGAGCTTTTAGCAGAAAAATGATACGAAAAAAAAATAAAACCTTTAGCAAATAAATGGTAAGAAGATTATAAAACTTGTAGGAGCTTGTAGAAAACACAACAGCCTATGGTAAGAAGAAAACAGAGCCTATGACAAATAGATGGTAAGAAAAAAAATAGAGTCTATAGCAAATAGACAGTAAAAAGAAAAAATAACCTATAGAAAAATGATTTTAGGAGTAGGTATTAAAATAGACATTTTATCTATTCATGCAGTCTTCTTCCTTTCATCCGTCAAAAAAGATTATACAATAGATTAAACTTCAATGAATAGATTCTATTTTGCATTACATGGTTGAAATACCTATGGAGTTTACAAATTTGAAAATCAAGCTACTTTTTTCTAAATTATGTGCATAGGTAACCTTTGGTAATTAATCCTCATCCTCATTTGTTGCTTTCCAACTGTTGGAAACAAATGTGATTACTGGCAACCCTTAGAGTGTATGGCCGAAGATTGAGAGGATTGTCAATGCACTTGTCCAAATAGAGTAGCCTACGGTAAAAAGAAAATAAAGCTTCAAGCAAATAAATAGTAAAAAGAAAAGAGAACCTAAAAGAACCTATACAAAACAGAGCAACCTACGAAAAGAAGAAACTAAAACCTATAGCTAATATATTTTAGGATTAAGTACTAAAATAAACATTTTATCTAGTTGTACACTCCACTTCCTTTCATCCATCAAAAAGGATTATACAGGAAATTAAGTTTCAATGAATAGATTTTGTTTTGAATTACATAGTTGAAAAACTTGTGGAGTTTACGAATTAGAAAATCAAGCTACTTCTTTCAAAACTATGTGTATAAGTAACCTTCAACAATTAATCTTTCACTTCATTTGTTACTTTCTATCTGTTGGAGACTCATGTGATTGTTGGCTACTATCATAGTGTATGGGCTAAGATTGGGAGGACTATCAATCCGCTTGTCCAAACAGAGCCACCTCCGATAAGAAGAAAATAAAGTCTTTAGCAAATAGATGTTAAGAAGGAAACAAAACCTCTAGCAAATAAATGGTAAGAAGAAAACAAAACCTATAGGAACTTATAGAAAACAGGGCATCTTATGGTAAGAAGAAAATAAAGTCTGTAGCAAATAGACAGTAAGAAAAAAATAGAGCCTGTAGAAAATAAAGTAGGCTAAGGTAGGAAGAAAAAAGAACCTATAGTAAATAGACGATATGAAGAAAACTGAACATGGAGGAGCTTGTAGAAATTATTGTAGCCTACGGAAAGAAAAAAACAGAGAAACTAATTTTGTTGAATTACAACTTAATTATCAAAATGTAACCAAAAAAGTTTAGTTTTTTTTTTCAATGCAGCCTCTGCTTCAATTGTTTGCTGTAGGTTGCTGCAATCCTGGAGTTCTAATCAACAGCAGCAACACCACCAGCAGCAGCAGCCCCTTCTGCAGGCAAAGTCAGGATGACTTGAACAGCAAAGAATTTGAGTTTGCCAACAGTTTTTTTGGCCTCTGTATCCATCTGCTGCTTTCTCCACATTGTGACATAATCTTTAACTGTAGATGTCTGAATCTTTGCTCTTTGTTTACTAGTTAGGGGCCTATCCAAATGTGCAGAAAATGTTTGGAGAACTTGGTATCAACAATAGGTTGCAGTGGAAGGAACACTCTATGATATTTGCAATGGCAAACAAGCCAGGAGAGTTCAGCCTGTTTGATTTCCCTAAAGTTCTTCCTGCACCATTAAATGGTAAGCAATCAATTTCCACAAATTAGCTGCCAAGATACATTGCAAAATTGAACCGCCTGGACTTGAAAGGCAAGCAAAATCACTAGTGGAAGAAATATCATCATTTCATCATCAGTTGGGTGGGTGTGTGTATTGTGAAATGGTTTTTCCCTTGGCATCCAATAGAATATATTGGATATGTTGTCTAAGTCAAGCTAAATAAAATTCTTGACAGACTAGAGTTCCCCATATATTTGTGAGGATGATAAGAAATGTTTTCAATATATATGAATATTGCCATGGTGAAGTATTACAAGATGGGCTTAATGCTGAAATTTCCTTATTGAACTACTTTTACTCGTCCTTTGCATCAATTTTTGCGGATTCATAATGCTGTGAATATGTCTGACAGGGGTATTGGCCATTTTAAACAACAAAGAAAAGCTAACTTGGCCAGAAAAGGTGAAATTTGCGATTGGACTCCTGCTAGCAATCGTCGGTGGGTAGGCCTATGTTGAGGCTCAAGACGGTTTAACAGTTCATGAGTGGATGAGAAACCAAGTATAATTTAACACCAAAGTCACTAACTGAGATAAGTTAGCTGCTCATACAATTCACTACTAACTTACCTCATGAGTCCAAAGCAGTTCTTTGCAAGTTTACATAGAAAAGAATTAAAAATCTTGTTAGATAAATCAAACCAGAACTGATAATGTAACTCCAATCCATAAATTAGCTATCTATTTAGCACCTATGTTCATAGCCAAGCTAACTTTTACATTCTTAAAATCAGATGTAAACCATTATAACTTATTTGGATTCTACTCCTATGTTTGTTTGTAGAATGGGTCTACAACTTTGCAAGTTTTATCATTGATTCTGCAAATAAATCCTTACAAAGGATAAGGAATTTAGTGGTGTTGGATGATGACACTTGTATGACTTAAGTTATGCTATTGCTAGAGAGAAATGTGTTGATGACTTGAACAATCCTTGAACTCCCCTTTGCCACCCCTTCTCCCTTGTCAAAAAAAAAAAAAATAGAGAAAATTATTTCCTGTCTAGATGGTAGTCAGTAGAAACTAAGTAACTACCACAGAATTTTATTAGTTTCTGCTAAGAAATTTTTCCTCATTCTTGACACTTGATTAGGTAATATATTAGTTCATCATTTCAGTTCTGGAATTGAGAATTGTAGATATCCTTGGTCTTATTGACTTTGACATTGTGCCGATAGTTAGTTGGCATAATATTTCAAGATAAATGACTAAAAACGTTTTTCTCCCTTTTCTTTATTAGGGTGTATCAGATCGAGTGACTACTGAGGTCTTCATTGGAATGTCAAAGGCACTCAATTTCATTAACTCTCATGAACTCTCAATTTAGTACATATTGATAGCGTCGAACTGGTTTCTTCAGGTTACTCACTAATCCATCCTGCTTTTGCATGTTGATTTTATGAGAAAACCATATGTTGTCTAATAAGATGGGCAAGAGATTATCATTTATGATCTTTTGGTGGAATTATTGTTCATGCTAGAATTAGCATCTTTCTTGCATAAGTAAATGTAGCACAAAAGAAAATTAGGAGGCTCAATTTTGAGCACCTGAAGTTGTATGCTGTGATAATTTTTCAAGCACAGAAAGATTTGCCATCAGGATGTCAACTTTGACTTATCCCTTTGTTGACGTTCGTTCAAAGTAGTAACACATTTTCCCTCTATTACATGTGAGGCATGGGATGAATCAGTGTTCCCTTGCCTTTATGCACCACTTAAATTTGTTTCTGTGCTTCTGCAAGGAAACAAAAATTGTTCATTTCACTGGCTCTTGTCTTCCAATTTCACTCTAGACATATGCATAATCTCTGGAATAGCTTGCTACCGCTTAACAATATACTTGTTAGGAACGGGGTTAGGGGGTGTTATAGGGATCTGGATATGGTATTTTTACTATGTCCTGTTAAAAAATTTTCTTTTTGACATGGAACAACCGAGCTAGAATTGAGTGAAATAGTTCAACAGGAGAAACATGGTTCAAAGATGGCCTTTTTGGATGGCAACCCCCCCTAAGAGACTCTGAATGCCAATTGTTCATCTTATTCAGTCACTGAGTGGAAAAGTACAGCTTAATCCACGAATCAAGGAGATTGAGTTAAGCAATGAGGGAGCAGTGAGCAATTTTTTGCTAAATAGTGGAGACATGATTGAAGAAGATGCTTATGTATTTGCCACTCTAGGTAGACCAAAATGTTTTCTGTGTGTTGTCTAAATTGCACTACTTTTGTTTCCCAGTTATTTTTTACTGTCGATCTATTTGCTCCAATCAGTTGATATCCTGAAGCTTCTTTTGCCTGATGACTGGAGAGAGATTCCTTACTTTAAGGAATTGGAGAAATTAGTTGGAGTTCCTGTTATCAATGTTCACATCTGGTGAGTAAGGCATTCTGTCATCAACAATCAATAATGGAAATCATGCCATGCTCTTACACATAACAATATTACATTGGAATATTTGGAATTCAATAGAAGACTTTAGAATTAAGAGATTGCATTCATCAGAATGCTTTTAATAACGTACGAACATTCTTTCTTAGCTCTACATTATATCTCATGTCATCAATCATATTTTCTTATTTTCGATGCAAATCAGGCCATGCATTTAGTTTAGATCAAGTCAATAATGTCTCTATGTATATATGAGATTGTTTTCTAGAATTCAAATTTTCCGTCGGTGAAATACTTGCATAAAGCTATCTTTGTTGCAGGTTTGACCGAAACTGAAGAATACATATGATCACCTACTCTTTAGCAGGTACTGCTGTATTTGACATCACCTTTTGTGCTTATCAAGGTATTGGTTTCGGTATTCTGTTAACTTAATGCATTTTTCACATTTATCGCAACTTATTAACAACACATTATTTTTGAAGTAATTACCTTTTGAACATTTTGCAATGTCCTCATCTCCTCCTCACTCCTCTCTAGTTTCTTTCTTTTATTTTCCTTCACTTCAAGGCATCGATAGTTCTTCAAAACATTTTGAAACGACAAAAATCCTCACTGTTCCAGAACAAGATGCTTTAGCGGGCACTAAGTAATGGAACAATTTTATATACTCTCAAATTAAAACCTTCTAATAATATTTGTCAAATAAATCCAATTCTCAAGAATTTTTAAATGGTAAATTATACAAAATTTTGCTGTCTATTCAGGTTGTTTTAGGTCAGAGAAGAATTTGATTCTCATGTCTTCTTCTTCTTCTTTTCTTTTCGTCAGTGTGTCAAAACTTTTCTCTCCCTTCTTTCTATTTCTTACTAGAAATTGTTCAATCTCACTAAATTTTCCTTTCTGAATCTTAAATTTGTTTGTAACATGTAAAGTAACTGCTATAACTGTTTCTGTTTTTTTTTTTTTTTATTTATCTTTGTGCGAGCTTACAATTTTTGTTCACTTAGTTCATCACCCTGATCCACCATCAGTTCCCATTTGTTGTTTTTCTTCAATTCATGAATGTTTGATTTGTGTCAGAGTCTGATCTTAAAGACAGTTTACTTGGTGAATCATATTTCATGGGTTGCAAAAGTCAGTTGTGTCCTAAGCAAAATGTTCCATCTACAATATCTGGGATACTTTGACATCACCGATGAGCTTTTGCTTGATATTTTGCAACAAAATGCATGTTTCTTTTCCCTTCACATAAAATAAAAGAGCATATTTTATTCCTTTGGTTGACATGATGTCTGGAAAAAGTTAATTACTTGTTACTGCTTGATTGATCGACCATTCCTTAGATCTTCATGTGCAGTACTTCTAATATAGGTGTTACTTTTTGAATCTAGGGCTTTTACCTGTTGGCCATTCCTAAGGGGAATGCAACAGTATTGACCTAAAGGACTTCAACTGTCGCCTTCTCTGTATGTATATTGGGGGGACAGCAGACCTTATAACTGCCCATGTCCATACAGGTACTTTAGTTTTGACGATGACATTGTTCAAGAATTTGTACCTCTTGAAATTTCAAAATTGTACTATGCAAATTACTCAATAGTTTTAATTTATTACAATCACCACAATCAATGTGATCATTTCTTAATCTTTTTGAATGAGAAATGATACAAAAAAATTTTCACGGAATTGAACTTATCTTTCAATTTGATAGTTGTGCAGTCTGTTGCTTTGGTCTTGGATTATTTTTACTAGTTATTGGTGCATGGGGGTTGTATAAGACAATTAAAATAAGAAAGACCATTAAATTCAAGGAAAAATATTTCAAAAGAAATAGTAGTCTATTATTGCAACAGTAATTGTTTTCAAGAGATAATAATGTTGAGCATATGAAACTATTTAGTTTCAAAGAGATAGAGAAGGCCACAAACCATTACAATGTGAGCTGAATCCTTGGTCAAGGAGTCCAAGATGGTCTATAAAGGAATGTTGAGATGAAAAGATTGTGGCAATCAAGAAGTTCAAGATAGTCAATGAAAATGACGACAAACTCGAACAGTTCATCAATGAAATTATAATTCCAACACAAATAAATTACAAAAATGTGGTAAATTTACTAGGATGTTGTTTGGAGATAAAAGTACCTCTACTATTCTGTGAGTTCATCTTTCAACACACACATGGTCAAAATGATTGGCAATCTCTAATTACATGAGAAATACACTTGTGGACATAAAGTCCATAAATATACCACTGGATGATAAATATAGAGCAAAAGTTTCATACTTTGGCACTTCAAAATCAATTACAATTCATCAAACACACGTAACTACTCGAGTCCAAGGGACCATAGGATACTTAGACCCAGAGTACTTTCAATCAAGCCAATTTATAGAGAAGAGTGATGTTTACAACTTTGGAGTTGTGCTTATTGAGCTTTTGATTAGACAAAGCCAATCTCCTTAATGGGTTCTATTGAAGAAAGAAGTTTAGTGACATATTTCTTTCTTTTAATGTAAGACAACCGCTTGTTTGATATACGTGATGCTCCAGTCCTCTAGTAGGGCCGAAAAGAGGAAATCACAACAATTGCAAAGTTGGCAAAAAGATTCTTGCATTTGAATGGGAAGAAGAGGCCTACAATGAAAGGAGTGGTTATGGAGTTGGAACTGATTAGAGCATTGTCGGAGGTAGCTTCTTTAGCCATTCAACATAATTTTGTCCCCGATGAGGTAGATTATGTTGAAGCGGGCACCACTAGACCTTAGGATACTGCACCCTTTTCATCTAGGTCACATTTGAACCACATTGCCATATATATGGAAATTGATATGCACCCTCTACTCTCTAACTAACACCTTAATTATGGATAGATAATAGGTAAGTTTCCAACTAACTGACCATACTTGGTTTGGTTAGATACAAAATAGAAAGGCTCAACTTTAATGCATGAACTATGTAGCGATAAGTTCTCGTTGTGATTTGTATGTTGACATTGTCAAAAGTAGTTTTATTTTATGCAGCCAAATATTTTCCATATTTGATATAACAAACCAAAAAAAAAAAGGAAGGAAAATTATATTACAACACTTTTTTTAGGGCTACCTCTCAAAATGATGTTGTGGGCTTATGATTTGGGAAATAATCATCCCTTACCACATGGGCTCAAAAATTAAAGGTTCACTCATTCTCTTGGAACTATCTTCATAGTTTCTAATGGGCTTATACTATGACCTAAATCTTTGATATTGGAAGAAAAAAATGAAAATTTTAAATGTAACATCATAATTTAGCCTAAATTAGATAATATTGAGGAAAAAGAATTAAAAAAAAAGTACTAAGAAAGGCTTTATAGAAAAAAATTTATAATAATTATATTTTCATATAATAATGGGAAATAATATATAAAAATTAATTAAAATAGAAGATTTTATACTAGTTGACAAAGAAAATAATTTAAAATAATTATATAATCATGAAAATCAAAATAATATCTCTAACATATCATAGCATTAGTAGGTTATAAAAAGGAATGCAAAGCAAATTATGATCTTGAGTATCCTTATTAAATAGCATCTCAATTGAAAAGGTTACTTCCTCTTGTGTCAATAATGATAGCAAGTATATATCTTGTAATATATAGCAGCCCTATTGATCCTTCAAATATTGCAAACCAGATCTACTGCCTGGCTTAAGCAAGATATTACCTACACATGCAAAGAACATAAAAAATTGAGGCAATACAAATAGAAATGCCAAAAAACCAAATAATACACTGTGCATAAAATTTCAGTAAATATAAATAGCACACTAAAATGCTAAAAGGCAAATTTATCTGAAAGATTCGATCTTGGTCTAGCCTAATAAGTATATAAAAATATAGACAATCTTTAGGTAACTTTCATAGTTTATCCAACCCATAGTTGTACTCAATTATGTAACTTTCATAAGGACAACATGAAGAATATAATAAGCAAAATTCAGGAAAAATTGTAATGCATAAGGTATGGAGAATGCATGAACCTAGTATGGTGATGAAGATGCTGTGATAGAATTTATACAAAGTACTTTTTGAATTGGAAATTTTGATATATTGTGATAAAGAAAACTAGGCATGATTTATAAGATGTCAAAGTACATGGGTTTAGACATAAGTGCGCACCATTTATGGAAGTTTTCTTATAACAGTGTGCAACATCAACATGAGCTTGGGTGGCTTCATGTTTGTTGTCTAGCTACAAACATCAAATGCATCACATGGGCATACAAAAAATGTAATAAAGTTGAAAGCAAAATCAAACTTAATGCTTAATTCAAAATACAGAAAAACTCTTACCTTCAAATGACAGTTTGCCAACTTGATGTAAGCTATTGAAGATTGCAATGAGTATTGTGCGAACCAATGCGATTGCTAAAGAGAAAATGTTTAGATTTTATCAATTAAGTTGTTGTTGTAATCTCTCACTCAAATAATAAAGGTGCATTCATAATATTTCACTCTTTTTATAAGTTAATTTGTGCAGTTATGATCATGGTCCCAAATTCAGAATTTTCCCAAGTACATTTGATATGGCATGGCTTGGAGCCTTAACACCTTATTTCACAAAAACAACACCATAATTTACATTACTTACCCATCTCTAGATAAGAGTTGCCAATCCGACGGCGGAAATGCTCAAGAATGCCACATAAGCCAAAGGCAACAAATCTTGAACAACAATGCATATAGAAAGATGAATGACGTTTACATGCTTTCTCTTAGTTTTGCATTTCAATGTATGCCCATTCTTATAGAAAATTGTAAATGGATATAGATTTATTTTGCTTGCTTTTGAAGTACCGAGTGTTCGAAGAATAAGGTTTAGACTTTAAATACCATGGCAAAGAAATGTACAAAATTGTGGTCTCTACATCACATTACCTATAAGTAGTTAGCTTCAAAAGAGACCATGAATCACATGGAGATAAATAGACACGGTGAATGAGATAGCTCTACGCAGAGCCATATCTATCACCCTTTCACATAATCCATTGAGCCAATCCGTGACCATCACTTCATACTTCGAATTTAGTTTTGGTTCGATTTAATTACATCTAATTTCATTATTTCTCAAAAGTTAAAAATATTTTATAATCTTTCACCCAAGCAAGCTCTTGGAAAAATCAAAGCAAATATTTAATGGATTAAGGTCAAGCCCAAATATCCCATGGCCAAAGCTCGATGAAACTAGGACTTAATGCACATCTCAATGTCATTCATACCACTGTAAATTGAAGATGATCACAATCATCAAAATGAATAATAATAAGTACCTAACCTATGATGTTTGCATTTACAACATAAAAATCTCCTTTTTCTGAGTGAACTAAAAAAGGGAAAAAAAAGAAAAAGAAGAAAAAAAAAAAGAGAATCAATAAAGTAATGGCTGAATAATGAGTTGAAGTTTGCAAAGAACTTGGAAGCACAAATTTGCCTATTATAAGTTAAAGAGGAAGCTTTCAATAACTAGACTAGCAAACATATTGCAAATCCTATTTTCTCTGCAAATCCTTTTTCCGCCTAACATCTTACAAATTTTGTTAGGAACAAAGGTTCCAAATTGATTACTCAAATTTGCGGTGCAAGTGCCCCAAAATTGTATTTTGTAAAGTTTTTGCAAGACTTGGTTGTTAAGATTGCAATAACATTAATATTATTTTTAATGCATAATAATTTTGATGTTATTATGAAATAAGCATATAAATATTTTATAATTTTATTAATTTAATAAAATGTCACGTATTAATATATACAAATAATATAAATATAAGGTTATACTCATAATTCACATATACTAGCTACGTATTAAATTGAAAAATTCAAATTCTTCTATAATAAAAATTATAGAAATTCTTCTATACAATAAAAATTCATCTACCTAAATATCAAAAATATATTAAATTAAATTCAATTAGTCAAACTTTTATTCAAATATTTAATTCTAAATTACGCTGAATTTGAGTTGATTTTAACATTTTCTTTTAATTTTTATTCAATCTCACAAGCATTCACAATATATATTTTAATTTGATATAATTTTTAAATTTTAATAAATTATTTTTTAAATCAGTAATAATAATATTAATAAGAATATTAAGAGTTTTTTTTTTTGACAATTTTGTCCACTAACTTTAATCAACTTATACCTGACTTCATAAATCCTAATATATGAACTTTATACGTTTTACTACTCAATATGAACTTTATAAATTATTTGACTCACATATACTACTTATGTATTAAATTGCAAATTACATTTAACATGTGAAAAATAAAATATGGAGGCATTGATTTTATAAGAGAAGCCAAAAAGAGCCAACTAGTAAGGAAGTGGTAACACTAAAACACAAAGACATCGATTTTAGAAGGTAAGCCAAAAGGTGTTGGCCTTCACTTCTAGTAGGAAAGCGGTAAAAAGGAATTTCAAAAAGGTAAAAACATAGAGAATTGTTGCAAGTTTTATTCCAATAAAAAGGAAACAGAACCTGTAACAAATAGACAGTAAGAAAAAAATAGAACTTGTAACAAATAGATTTTAGAAGAGTCTTGAGAAGATATAGTAGCCTATGGTAAGAAGAAAATAGAGCCTACAACAAATAAATGGTCACAAGAAAATAGAGCTGATAGGAACCTGTAGAAAATAAAGTAGCCTAAGGTAAGAAGAAAATAGAGCCTGTAGCAAATAGATTTTTGGAGTAGGTACTAAAATAGACATTTTATCTGCTCCTACACTCCTCTTCCTTTCATCCATAAAAAAAGATTATATGACAAATTAAGCTTCAATAAATAGATTTTTTTTTACATTACATGGTTGAAATACCTATAGACTTTATGAATGTGAAACTCGAGCTACTTCTTTCAAAGTTATGTGCACATGCAACCTTTAGTAATTAATCCTTGTCCTCATTTGTTGCTTTCCAACTATTGAAAACTCATGTGAATGTTGGGTACCATTAGAGTGTAAGGGCTAAGATTGGGATGATTGTCAATCTACTTGTCCAAACATAGCAGCCTATGGTAAGAAGAAAACAAAGCCTATAACAAATAAATAGTAAGAAGAAAATAGAGCTTCTAGCAAATAAACAGTAAGAAGAAAACAAAACCTGTAGAAACTAGAACAACCAATGGTAAGAAGAAAACATAGCTGTAACAAATAGACAATATGAAAAAAAAAAAAAAAGAACTTGTAGGAGCCTATAAAAAATAAAGTAGTCTAAGATCGGAAGAAAATAGAGCTTGTAGCAAATAGATGGTAAGAAGAAAACAAAACCTGGAGGAGCCTGTAGAAAATAAAGCAGCATACAAAAAGAAGAAAATAGAGCTGTAGTAAATAAAATAGAACCTGTAGCAAATAGATTTTAAGAGTAGGTACTAAAATAGAACTGTTTGTGCACTTCTCTTCCTTTCATCTATCAAAAAAGATTATACGACAAATTAAGTTTCAATGAATAGATTCTATTTTGCATTACATGGTTGAAATACCCATGGACTTTCAAATGTGAAAATGAGGTTATTTCTTTCACAATTATGTGCATAGGCAACCTTCGATAATTAATCTTGATTCTCATTTTTTGCTTTCCAACTGTTGCAAACTCATGTGACTACTGGATGCGATCAAAGTGTATTCCCTAAGATTGGTAGGACTGTTAATCCACTTGTTCAAACAGAGCAGCTTATGGTAAGAAGAAAACAAAGCCTATAGCAAATAGACAGTAAGAAGAAAATAGAGCCTTTAGCAAATAAATAGTAAGAAGAAAATAGAGCCTATAGCAAATAGATGATAAGAAAAAAATAAAGCCTCTAAAAGCCTGAATAAAATAGAGCAGCCTAAGGTAGGAAGAAAATAAAGCATGTAGCAAATAGACGGTAAGAAAAAAATAGAACCTGAAAGAGCCTATAGAAAAAAGAGTAGCATACGGAAAGAAGAAAACAGAGCCTGTGGGAAATAGATAGTAAGAAGAAAATAGAGTATGGAGCAAATAGCTTTTAGTAGTAGGTACTAAAATAGACATTTTATCTATTTGTGCACTCATCTTCCTTTCATCCATTAAAAAAGATTATATGGCAAATTAAGTTTCAAGGAATAGATTCTATTTTGCATTACTTGGTTAAAATACCCATAAAGTTTACGTATGTGAAAATCAAGCTACTTCTTTCAAACTTATAAGCATAAGTAACCTTTGGTAATTAATCCTCATCCTCACTTGTTACATTCCAATTAGTGGAACACTTATGTGGCTACTGGCTACTATCAGAGTATATGGCTTAAGATTGGGAGGATTGTCAATCCATTTGTCCAAATAAAGTAGCTTATAGTAGGAAGAAAATAGAGCCTTTAGGAAATAGACGACAAGAAGAAAATAGAGTTAATAAGAGCCTCTAGAAAATAGAACAGGCTATACTAAGAAGAAATCGGAGCTTATAGCAAATAGATGGCAAGAAAAAAACAGAACATGAAGGAGCCTACAAAAAACAAAGCAGCTTATGGAAGGAATAAAATATAACCTGTAGCAAATAAATTTTAGGAGTACGTACTAAATTAGACATTTTATCTGTTCATGCACTCCTCTCCCTTTCATCCATCAAAAGAGATTAGGACAAATTAGACATCAATGAATAGATTCTATTGTGCATTACATGGTTGAAATACCTGTGGAGTTTACCAATTTGAAAATCAAGCTACTTCTTTCAAAATTATATGCACAGGCAACCTTTAGTAATTAATCCTTGTCCTTATTTATTGCTTTCCAACTGTTGGAAACTCATGTGACTGCTAGCTACCATTAGAGTGTTTGGGCTAAGATTGGGAGCATTTTCAATTCACTTGTCAAAACAGAACAACCTACAGTAAGAAGAAAACACAGCCTTAAACAAATAGACAATAAGAAGAAAACAAAGTAGCATATGGTAAGAAGAAAAAAGAGCCTTTAGCAAATAGATGGTAAGAAGAAAATAGAGCCAGTAGGAGCCTATTGAAAACAGAACAGCCTAAGGTAGGACAAAAATAGAGCCTATAGCAAATAGATGGTAAGAAGAAAATAGAGCCAGTAGGAGCCTATTGAAAACAGAGCAGCCTAAGGTAGGACGAAAATAGAGCTTGTAGCAAATAGATAATAAGAAGAAAACAAAACTTTGAGATGCCTGTAGAAAATAGAGCAGTATACGGAATGAAGAAAATAGAGCCTATGGCAAATAGATGGTAAGAAGAAAATAAAACTTGCAGCAAACAAATTTTTGGAGTTGGTACTAAAATAGACATTTTATCTGTTTGTGTTCTCCTCTTCCTTTCATCAATAAAAAAAGATTATATAGCAAATTAAGCTGTCATGAATAGATTTTGTTGTGCATTACATGGTTGAAATACCCGTGAAGTTTATCAATATGCAAATCATGTTACTTCTTTCAAAATTATGTGCATAGGCAACCTTTGGTAATTAATCCTCATCCTTATTTATCGCTTTTCCAACTGTTGGAAGCTCATGTGGCTATTGGCTACCATGGAGTTTACATATGTGAAAATAAAGCTACTTCTTTCAAAATTATGTGCAATAACAACATTTGGTAATTAACCCTTATCCTCATTTGTTGCTTTCCAACTGTTGGAAACTCATGTGGCTGTTGGCTACCATCATAGTGTATAGCCTAAGATTGGGAGGATTGTTAATCCATTTGTCCAAACATAGTAGCCTATGGTAAGAATAAAATAAAGCCTCTAGCAAATAAATAGTAAAAAGAAAATATAAATTCTAGCAAATAGACGGTAAGAAGAAAACATAACTTGTAGAAAACAGAGCAGCCTATGGTAAGAAGAAATCAAAACCTATAACAAATAGATGGTAAGAAGAAAACAAAACTTAGAGGAGCTTGTAGAAAATAGAGCAGCCAATAGAAAGGAGCAAATAAAGCTTATGGCAAATAGATTTTAGGAGTATGTACTAAAATAGACATTTTATTTATTCGTGCACTCCTCTTCCTTTCATCCATCAAAAGAGATTATATGGCAAGTTAAGCTTCAATGAATACATTATGTTGTGTATTACATGGTTGATATACTAGTGGATTTTACGAATTTGAAAATCTAGCTACTTCTTTCAAAATTATGTGCATAGGTAACCTTTGGTAATGAATAGATTTTGTTTTGCATTACATGGTTGAAATATTCATGGAGTTTAAAACTTGAAAATCAAGCTACTTCTTTCAAAATTATGTGCGTAGGCAACATTTGGTAATTATTCCTCATCCTCAATTGTTGCTTTTTAATTGTTGGAAACTCATGTGATTGTTGGCTATCATCAGAGTTTATGGCCTAAGATTTGGGAGACTGTCAATCCACTTGCCCAAACATAATAGCCTATAGTAAGAAGAAAACAAAGCCTCTATCAAATAAATGATAAGAAGAAATAGAACCTGGAGGAGCCTATAGAAAATAGAGCTGCCTACAAAAAGAAGAAAACAAATGTTGTAGCAAATAGATGTTAAGAAGAAAATAGTGCCTATAGCAAATAAATTTTAGGAGTAGGTACTAAAATAGACATTTTATCTGTTCATACACTGCTCTTCCTTTCATCCATAAAAAAAGATTTTATGGCAAATTGAGCTTCAATGAATAGATTTTGTTTTGCATTACATGGTTGAAATACCTGTGGAGTTTAGAAATTTGAAAATCAAGCTACTTCTTTCAAAATTATGTGCATAGACAACCTTTGGTAATTAATCTTTGTCCTCATTTATTGCTTTGCAACTATTGGAAGCTCATGTGACTGCTGGCTACCATTATAGTGTATGGGCTAAGATTGAGAGGACTATCAATCCACTTGTCCAAATATAGCAACCTATGGTAAATAAACAGTAAGAAGAAAGCAGAGTATCTAGCAAATAGACAGTAAGAAGAAAACAATGTAGCCAATGGTATGAAAAATGAAGAGCCTGTAGCAAATAGATGGTAAGAAGAAAACAAAGCTTACAACAAATAAATTTTAGGAGTAGGTACTAAAATAGACATTTTATCTATTTGTGCACTCTTTTTCCTTTCATCCATCAAAAGAGATTATATGACAAATTAAGCATCAATGAATAGATTTTGTTGTGCATTACATGGTCAAAATACCTATAGAGTTTATGAATTTGAAAATCATGCTATTTCTTTCAAAATTATGTGTAGAGGCAACTTTTTGGTAATTAATCCTTGTCCCCATTTATTATTTTTCTAACTCTTAGAAACTCATGTGATTGCTGGCTACCTTCAGAGTGTATGGGCTAAGATTGGGAGGATTGTCAATCCACTTGTCCAAATAGAGCAGCCTAAGATAAGATGAAAACAAAGCCTCTAGCAAATAGACGGTTAGAAGAAACAGAGCCTATGAAAAATAAAGCAGACTAAGGTAGGAAAAAATAAAGCTTGTAGCAAATAGATAGTTAGAAGAAAACAGAACTTGGAGGAGCTTGTAGAAAACAAAGCAGCATAGCCTGTAGGAAATAGAAGGTAAGAAGAAAATAAAGTCTAGAGTAAATAGATTTTAGGAGTAGGTACTAAAATAGACATTTTATCAGTTCATGCACTCTTATTCCTTTCATCCATAAAAATAGATTATACGACAAATTAAGTTTCAAAGAATAGATTCTATTTTACATTACGTGGTTGAAATACCCATGAAGTTTACATATATGAAAATCAAGCTACTTCTTTCAAAAGTATGTACACAAGTAACCTTTGGTAATTAATCCTCGTCCTCATTTTTTGCTTTCCAATTATTAGAAACTCATGTGGCTGCTGGCTACCATCAGAGTCTATGGGCTAAGATTAGGAGGATTGTCAATCCACTTGTATAAACAGAGTAGCGTATGGTAAGAAAAAAATAGAGCCTCTAGCAAATTGACAGTAAGAAGAAAACATAACTTGTAAGAGCCTATAAAAAACAAAGTAGCCTATGGTAAGAAGAAAATAGAGCCTATGACAAATAAATGGTAAGAAGAAAGAAGAACTTTGAGGAGTCTGTAAAAAATAGAGCAGTTTATTGAAAGAAGAAAATAGGGCTTATAGCAAATAAATTTTAGGAGTAGGTACTAAAATAGACATTTTATTTATTCACACACTCTTCTTCCTTTCATCCATCAAAGGAAATTATCCGGCAAATTAAGTTTTAATGAATAGATTCTATTGTGCATTACATGGTTGAAATACCTGTAGAGTTTACGAATTTGAAAATTAAGCTACTTTTTCAAAATTATGTGTGCAAGCAACCTTTGGTAATTAATCATCATCCTCATTTGTTACTTTCCAACTATTAACTATTGGAAACTCATATGATTGCAGGCTACCATCAGAGTGGAGGGGCTATGATTTGGAAGACTATCAATCCACTTGTCCAAATAGAGCAGCCTACAGTAAGATGAAAACAAAACCTCTAGCAAATAAACGGTAAGAAGAAAACATAACCTGAAGGGGCCTGTAGAAAATAGGGCAACACATGGAAAGAAGGAAAGAGTGCCCGTAGCAAATAAATGGTAAGAAGAAAACAAAACCTGAAGGAGCTTATAAAAAATAGGGCAGCATATGGAAAGAGGAAAACAGAGCCTGTAGCAAATAGATGGTAAGAAGAAAATGGAGCTTGCTGCAAATAGATTTTAGGAGCAAGTACTAAAATAGACATTATATCTGTTCTTGACTACTTTTCCTTTCATCCATAAAAAAAGATTATACGACAAATTAAGCTTCAATGAATAAATTCTATTTTGGATTACATGGCTGAAATACCCATAGAGTATACAAATTTGAAAATCAACCTACTTCTTTTAATGTAATATGCACAAACAACCTTTGGTAATTAATCCTCATCCTTATTTGTTGCTTTCCAATTATTGGAAACTCATGTGACTACTGGATACCATTAATCCACTTGTTGAAACAAAGCAGTGTATAGTAAGAATAAAATAGAGCCTTTAAAAAATAGATGATAAGAAGAAAATAAAACCTCTAACAAATAAATGGTAGGAATAAAATAGAGCCTATAAGAGCCTTTAGAAAAAAGAGTAGCCTACAGTAAAAAGAAAACAGAGCTTTTAACAAATAGATGGTAAGAAGAAAACAAAACTTGTAGGAGTGTATAGAAAACAGAGCAGCCTATGGTACGAAGAAAATAGAACCTCTAGCAAATAGATGGTAGGAAGAAAGAAGAACTTTGAGGTGCCTGTAGAAAATAGAGTAGTCTATGGAAAGAAGAAAATAGAGCCTGTAGGAAATAAATTTTAGGAGTAGGTATTAAAATAGACATTTTATCTATTCGAACACTCTTCTTCCTTTCATCTATCAAAGGAAATAATACGGCAAATTAAGTTTCAATGAATAGATTCTGTTGTGCATTACATGGTTGAAATACCTGTAAAGTTTATGAATTTGAAAATTAAGCTACTTCTTTCAAAATTATGTGTGCAAGTAACCTTTGGTAATTAATCGTCATCCTTATTTGTTACTTTCCAACTATTGGAAACTCATGTGATTGCTGGCTACCATTAGAGTGGAGGGGCTATGATTAGGAAGACTATTAATCCACTTGTCCAAATAGAGTAGCCTACAGTAAGATGAAAACAAAGCCTCTAGCAAATAGATAGTAAGAAGAAAACATAGCATTCTATGATAAGAAGAAAAAAGAGCCTATATCAAATAGACGGTAAGAAGAAAACATAACCTGAAGGGGCCTGTAGAAAATAGGGCAGGATATGGAAAGAAGGAAAAAGAGCCCGTAGCAAATAGACAGTAAGAAGGAAACAAAACCTAGAGGAGCTTATAGAAAACAGGGCAGCATATGGAAAGAAGGAAAAAGAGCTTGTAGCAAATAGATGGTAAGAAGAAAACAAAACCTAGAGGAGCTTATAGAAAACAGGGCAGCATACGGAAAGAAGAAAACAGAGACTGTAGCAAATAGACGGTAAGAAGAAAATTGAGCTTGCTGCAAATAGATTTTAGGAGTAAGTACTAAAATAGACATTTTATCTGCTCTTGCACTCCTTTTCCTTTCATCCATAAAAAAAGATTATATGACAAATTAAGCTTTAATGAATATACTTTATTTTGCATTACATGACTGAAATACCCATGGAGTATACAAATTTGAAAATCAACCTACTTCTTTCAATGTAATATGCACAGACAACCTTTGGTAATTAATCATCAGCCTTATTTGTTGCTTTCTAACTATTGGAAACTCATGTGACTGCTGGATAACATTAATCCACTTGTCGAAACAAAGCAGTCGAAACAAAGCAGTGTACAGTAAGAAGAAAATAAAGCCTTTAGCAAATAGACGATAAGAAGAAAATAAAACCTCTAACAAATAAATGGTAGGAAGAAAATAGAGTCTGTAGGAGCCTTTAGAAAAAAGAGTAGCCTATAGTAAGAAGTAAACAAAGCCTTTAGCAAATAGACGGTAATTAGAAAATAAAGCCTTCAGCAAATAAACGGTAGGAAGAAAACAGAGTCTGTGGCAAATAGATGGTAAGAAGAAAAGAGAGCCTGTAGCAAATATACAGTGAAGAGAAAACAAAACTTAAAGGAGCCTGTAGAAAACAGAGTAGCATATGGAAGGAAGAAAATAGAGCCTACAACAAATCGATTTTAAGAGTAGGTACTGAAATAGACATTTTATTTGTTTGTACACTCCTCTTCCTTTCATTAATAAAAAAAAGATTGTACGACAAATTAAACTTCAATGAATAGATTGTGTTTTGCATTACATAGTTGAAATACCCATAGAGTTTACAAATTTGTAAATAGAGCAACTTCTTTCAAAATTTTGTGCACAGGCAACCTTTGGTAATTAATACTTATCTTCATTTGTTTCTTTCCAACTATCAAAAACTCATATGACTGTTGGGTACCATAAGAGTGTATGGGCTTGGATTAGGAATACTGTCAATCCACTTGTCCAAATAGAGCAACCTCTAGTAAGAGGAAAAGAGAGCCTTTAGCAAATAAACACCAAAAGAAAACAAAGCCTTTAGCAAATAAACACCAAAAGAAAACAAAGCCTCTAGCAAATAAACAATAAGAAGAAAGTAGAGTCTGCAGTAGGCTGTAGAAAACATAGCTACTTATTGTAAGAAGAAAATATAGTCTATAGAAAACATAGTGGCCTATGGTAAGAAGAAAATAGAGCTTATAGAAATCATAGTAAAATATGTTAAGAAGAAAACAGAGCTTGTAGAAAATAGAAGGTAAGAAGAAAATATAGCTTGTAGGAGCCAGTAGAAAATAGAGCAATCTAAGATAGGAAGAAAATAGAACTTGTAGCAAATAGACAATAAGAAGAAAACATATCTTGGAGGAGACTGAAAAAACATATCTTGGAGGAGCCTGAAAAAACATATCTTAGAGGAGCTTATAGAAAACAGAGTTGCCTATAGAGGTACTAAAATAAACATTTTATCTATTTGTGCACTCCTATTCCTTTTTTCCATAGAAAAAGATTATATGACAAATTAAGCTTTAATGAATAAATTATGTTTTGCATTACATGGTTGAAACACCTATGGAGTTTATGAATGTGAAAATCAAGCTACTTCTTTCAAAATTATTTGCACAAGCAACCTTTGGTAATTAATCCTCCTCCATATTTGTTACTTTCCGACTGTTGAAAACTCATGTGACTACTGGCTACCATCATGGTGTATGGGCTAAGATTGGGAGGATTGCCAATCCACTTGTCCAAATACTGAAGCCTACAGTAGGAAGAAAATAAAGACTCTTGCAAATATATAGTAACAAGAAAATAGAACCTGTAGAAAAAAAAAAAAGTAGCATATGGTAAGAATAAAACAAAGCTTATAACAAATAAATGGTAAGAAGAAAACAAAGTCTGTATGAGCCAATAGAAAACAATCCAGTCTAAGGTAGGAAGAAAATAAAGCTTGTAGCAAATTGACAATAAGAAGAAAATAGAACCTAAAGGAGCATGTAGAAAACAGAGCAGCTTATGAAAATAAGAAAATAAAGCCTATAGCAAATAGATTTTAGGAGTAGAAACTAAAATAGATATTTTATTTGTTCATGCACTCCTCTTCCTTTCATCCATCAAAAGGATTATACGAAAAATTAAACTTTAATGAATATATTAGAATATATTCATTACATGGTTGAAGTACCCATGGAGTTTATGAATTTGAAAATGAAGCTACTTCTATCAAAATTGCGTTCACAGGCAAACTTTGGTAATTAATCCTAGTCCTGATTTATTCCTTTCCAACTATTGGAAACCCATGTGACTATTGGTAACCATCAGAGTCTATGGGCTTTGATTAGGAGGACTATCAATCCATTTGTCCAAACAAAGTAGCCTCTGACAAGAAGAAAACAATATCTTTAGCAAATAGACGATAATAAGGAAACAAAGCTTTTAGCAAATAAATGGTAAGAAGAAAACATAGCTTGTAGAAAATAAAGCAGCCTATGGTAAGAAGAAAACAAAACCTATAGCAAATAAATAGTAAGAAGAAAACAAATATTGTAACAAATAAACGATAAGAAGAAAACATAGCTTGTAGGAGCCTGTAGAAAATAGAGTAGCCTAAGGGAGGGAGAAAATAGAGCCTTTAGTAAATAGACGATAAGAAGAAAATAGAACTTAAAGGGGACTATAGAAACATAGTAGGCTACGGAAAGAAGAAAATAAAGGATATAGCAACTAGATGGTAATAAGAAAACAAAACCTGTAGTAAATAAATTTTTGGAGTAGGTACTAAAATAGACATTTTATCTATTCATGCAATACTCTTCCTTTCATCCATCAAAAAGATTATACAAAAAATAAAGTTTCAAAGAATAAATTCTATTTTGCATTATATGACTGAAATACCCATGGAGTTTACAAAAGTGAAAATCAAGCTGGTTCTTTCAGAATTGTGTGCATAGGCAACCTTTGGTTTTGAATCCTTATCCTCATTTGTTGCTTTCTAACAATTGGAAACTCATGTGACTATTTATTACCCTTAGAGTGTATGGTCTAAGTTTGGGAGGACTATTAATCCACTTGTCCAAACAAAGCAACCTATGGTAAGAAGAAAATAGAGCCTCTAGCAAATAGAAGGTAAGAAGAAAATATAGCCTTTAGCAAATAAATAGTAATAAGAAAACAACGCCTATAGCAAATAGACGGTAAGAAGAAATAAAGCCAATAAGAGCCTTTAGAAAATAAAGTAGCCTATGGTAAGAAGAAAATAAAGCCTATAACAAATAAACGATAAGAAAAAAATAAAACCTAGAGGAGCCTGTAGAAAACAAAGTAGCCTTCGGAAAGAATAAAATAGAGCCTTTAGCAAATAGATTTTAGGACTAGGTACTAAAACAGACATTTTATTTGTTCATGCTCTCCTCTTCTTTTCATCCATCAAAAGGATTATAAGGCAAACTAAGCTTTAATAAATAAATTCTATTTTGCATTACATGGTTGAAATACCCATGGAATTTATGAATCTAAAAATGAAGGTAGTTCTATTAAAATTATATGCACAAGTAACCTTTGGTAATTAATCTTCGTCCTTATTTGTTGCTTTCCAACTGTTGGAAACCTATGTAATTGTTGGCAACTTATGTGACTGTTGGCAACCATTAGAGTGTATGGGCTACGATTGGGAGGGTTGTTAATCCACTTGTTCAAATAGAGCAGCCTTTGTTAAAAAGAAAATAGTGCCTCTAGCAAATAGACGATAAGAAGAAAACAGAGCTTTCAACAAATAAACAGTAAAAAGAAAATAAAGCCTGTAGAAAACTGAGTAGCCTATGGTAAGAAGAAAACAAAGCCTGTAGCAAATAGAAGATAAGAAGAAAATATAGCCTATAGGAGTTGTAGAAAATAGAGTAGCCTAAGGTAGGGAGAAAATAGAGCCTTTAGTTAATAGATGATAAGAAGAAATAGAACTTAAAGGAGCCTATAGAAAATAGACTAGCTTATGGAAAGAAGAAAACAAAGGTTATAGCAAATAAACAGTAAAAAGAAAATAGAGCTTTTAACAAACAGATTTTTGGAGTAGGTACTAAAATAGGCATTTTATCTGTTCATGCAATCCTCTTCCTTTCATCCATCAAAAAAGATTATACCGAAAATTAAGTTTCAATGAATAGATTCTATTTTGCATTACATGGCTGAAATACCAATAGAGTTTACAAAAGTGAAAATCAAGCTGGTTCTTTCAAAATTATGTACACAAACAACCTTTGGTTTTGAATCCTCGTCCTCATTTGTTGCTTTCCAACTGTTGGAAACTCATGTAACTACTGGCTACCATTAGGGTGTATGGTCTAAGTTTGGGAGGACTGTTAATCCATTTGTCCAAATAGAGCAACCTATAGTAAGAAGAAAACAGAGCCTCTAGCAAATAGAAGGTAAGAAGAAAATAAAACCTCTAGCAAATAAACGGTAAGAAAAAAAATAGTCTATAGCAAATAGATGGTAAGAAGAAACAGAGCCTATAGCAGCCTTAAGAAAATAGGGCAGCCAAAGTAGGAAGAAAACAGAGTCTGTAGCAAATAGACAGTAAAAAAAAAAAAAAAAAAACCTATAGGAGCTTGTAGAAAATAGAGTAGCCTACAAAAAGAATAAAACAAAGCCTTTAGCAAATAGATTTTGGGAGTAGGTACTAAAATAGACATTGTATTTGTTCATGCACTCGTCTTCCTTTCATCCATAAAAAAAGATTATATGACAAATTAAGTTTCAATGAATAGATTATGTTTTTCATTACATGTTGGAAATACCCGTAGAGTTCATGAATTTGAAAATCAAGCTACTCCTTTCAAAATTATATGCTTAAGCAACCTTTGGTAATTAATCTTTTTCCTTATTTGTTACTTTCCAACAATTGGAAACTCATGTGACTACTGACTACCATCAAAGGATATGAGCTAATATTGGCAAGACTGTTTATCCACTTGTCCAAATAGAGCAACCTATGGTAAGAAGAAAATAGAGCTTTTAACAAATAGACAATAACAAGAAAAATGTGCCTCCAGCAAAAAGAAGGCAAGAAGAAAATAGAGCTTGTTTGATTTTGTAGAAAATAGAGCAACATAGGGTAAGAATAAATCAGAGCTTATATCAAATAGATGGTAAGAAAAAAAAGAAAAACATAACTTGTAGTAGCTTTTAGAAAATGTAGCAATCTAACGTAGGAAGAAAACATAGCCTGTAGTAAATAGATAGTAAGAAAAAAAATAGAACGTAGAGGAGCTTGTGAAAAATAGAGTAGCCTACGAAAAGAAGAAAATAGAGCCTATAGCAAATAGATTTTAGGAGTAGTTACTAAAATAGAAATTTTATCTATTCGTGTACTCCTCTTTCTTTCATCCATCAAAAAGGATTATACGACAAATTAACCTTCAATGAATGGATTGTGTTTTTCATTACATGGTTGAAACACCCATGGAGTTTACAAATGTGAAATCAAGCTACTTTTTTCAAAAATATGTGCATAGGCAACCTTTGGTTATTAATCCTCGTCCTTATTTGTTACTTTCCAACTATTGGAAACTCATTTGACTACTGGCCACCCTCAGAGGGTATGGGCTAATATTGGGAGGATTGTCAATCCACTTGTCCAAAGAGAGTAGTCTATATTAAGAAGAAAATAGAGCCTCTAGCAAATAGACGATAAAAAGAAAATAGAACCTATAGAAAATAGAGTATCCTTTGGTAAGAAAAAAACTAATCCTATAGCAAATAAATGGTATGAAGAAAATAGAGCCTGTTGAAGCATGTAGAAAAAAGTGTAGTCTAAGGTAGGAAGAAAATAAAGCCTATAGCAAATAAATAGTAAGAAGAAAACAAAACCTGGAGGAGCCTATAGAAAATAAGGCAGCATACAGAAAAAAGAAAATAGAGCCTGTAGCAAATAGATTTTAGGAGTAGGTACTCAAATAGACATTTTATCTATTTGTGTGCTCCTCTTCCTTTCATCCTTAAAAAAGATTATACAACAAATTAAGCTTCAATGAATAGATTCTGTTTTGCATTACATGGTTGAAATACCCTTGAAGTTTATCAATTTGAACATGAAGATACTTCTTTCAAAATTATATTCACAAGCAACCTTTGGTAATTAATCCTCATCCTCATTTATTGCTTTCCAACTGTTGGAAATTTATGTGACTGTTGGCTACCATTAGAGTATATGGGCTAAGATTGGGAAGACTGTCAATCCCCTAGTCCAAATAGAGTAGTCTATGGTAAGAAGAAAACAGAGTCTCTAGCAAATAGATGGTATGAAGAAAACAAAGTAGCATATGGTAAGAAGAAAAAAGAGCCCGTAGCAAATTGGTGGTAAGCAGAAAACAAAGTTTGCAGGAGCCTATAAAAAATAAAGTAGCCTTAAGTAGGAAGAAAATAGAGCTTATAGCAAATAAAAGGTAAGAAGAAAACAGAACCTTGCAGAGCCTATAGAAAACAAAGTAGCATACGGAAGGAAGAAAACAGAGCATGTAGCAAATGAAGAGTAAGAAGAAAATAGAACTTGCAACAAATAGATTTAGGAGTAGGTTCTAAAATAAATATTTTATCTGTTCATGCACTCCTCTTCCTTTCATCAATAAAAAAAGATTATATGACAATTAAGCTGTAATGAATAGATTCTATTGTGCATTACTAGTTGAAATACCCGTGGAATTTATGAATTTGAAAATCAAGCTACTTTTTTCAAAATTATGTGCACAAGCAACCTTTGGTAATTAATACTCATCCTCATTTATTACTTTCCAAGAATTAAAAACTCATGTGATTGCTGGCTACCATCAGAGTGTATGGGCTAAGATTGGGAGGGCTGTCAATCCACTTGTGCAACCTACAATAAGATGAAAACTGGGGCTCTATCAAGTAGATGGGTAAAAGAAAATAAAGTCACATACGGAAAGAAGAAAATAGAGCCTATAGTAATAGATGGTAAGTAGAAAATAGAGCCTGCAACAAATAGATTTTAGGAGTAGGTACTAAACTAGACATTTTATCTGTTTGTGCACTTCTCTTCCTTTCATCGATCAAAAAAAATTGTACGACAAATTAAATTTTAATGAATAGATTTTGTTTTGCATTACATGGCTGAAAAACCTGTGGAGTTTACAAATTTGAAAATGAAGCAACTTCTTTCAAAATTATAAGCATAGGCAACCTTTCTTATTTAATGCTTGTCCTCATTTGTTAGTTTCTAACTATTAGAAAATCATGTGAATGTTAGCTACCGTTAGAGTATATGGGCTAGGATTGGGAGGACTATCAATCCATTTCGCCAAATAAAGTAGCCTCAGGTAAGAAGAAAACAAAGCTTTTAGCAAATAAATGATAAAAGAGAATAGAGTCTCTAGCAAATAAATGGTAAGAAGAAAATAGAGTATGTAGAAAACATAACAGCTTATGGTAAGAAGAAAATAGAGCCTATAGGAAATAGATGGTAAGAAGAAAATATAACTTGTAAAAGCCAGTAGAAAACAGAGTAGGCTAAGCTAGGAAGAAAATAGAGGCTGTAGAAAATAGATAGTAAGAAGAAAACATAACTTAGAGGAGCCTATAGAGAATAGAGTTGCCTAAGGAAAGAAGAAAACATAAGTTGTAGTAAATTGACGGTAAGAGAAAAACAGAGCCTCTAACAAATAGATGGTAAGAAGAAAATAGATTCTGTAGCAAATAGATTTTAGGAGTAAGTACTAAAATAGACATTTTATCTGTTTGTGCACTCCTCTTCCTTTCATCCATAAAAAAGATTATATGACAAATTAGGCTTTAATGAATAGATTCTATTTTGCACTACATGGTTGAAACACCCATGGAGTTTACGAATGTGTAAATGAAGCTACTTCTTTCAAAATTATGTGCACATACAACCTTTGGTATTTAATCCTTATCATCATTTGTTGGTTTCCAATTATCGGAAACTCATGTGATTGTTGGCTACCGTCAGAGTGTATGGGCTAGGATTGGGAGGATTGTCAATCCACTTGTCCAAACAAAGCAACCTCAGGTAAGAAGAAAATAAAGCCTTTAACAAATAAACTATAAAAGCAAATAGATCCTCTTGCAAATAAACAGTAAGAAGAAAATAGAACCTATAGAAAACACAGCAGCCTATGGTAAGAAGAAAATAGAGCCTATAGGAAATAGATGGTAAGAAGAAAATATAGTTTGTAAAAGCCAGTAAAAAATAGAGTAGGCTAAGTTAGGAAGAAAATAAAGCCTATAGAAAATAGATAGTAAGAACAAAACATAACTTATAGGAGCCTATAGAGAATATAGTTGCCTATGGAAAGAAGAAAATAGAGCTTGTAGTCAATAGACAATAAGAGAAAAATAGAGCTTGCAGCAAATAGATAATAAGAAGAAAGCAAAGTCTGTAAAAAATAGTGCAGCATAAGTTAAGAAGAAAATAGAGCCTGTAATAAATAGATGGTAAGAAGAAAACAGAACTTAAAGAAGCTTGTAGAAAATAGAGTAGCCTACTCAAAGAAGAAAATAGAGGCTATAACAAATTGATGGTAAAAAGAAAACAAAGCCTCTAGCAAATAGATTTTTAGAGTAGGTACTAAAATAGACATTTTATTTGTTCATGAAATCCTCTTCCTTTCATCCACAAAAAAAGATTAAATAAAAAATTAAGTTTCAATGAATAGATTATGTTTTGCATTACATGGTCGAAATAGTCATGGAGTTTACAAAAGTGAAAACCAAGCTTGTTCTTTCAAAATTATATGCACAGGTAACCTTTGGGTTTAAATCCTCAAACAGAGCCTCTAGCAAATAGAAGATAATAAGAAAACTGAGTGTCTAGCAAATAAATGGACAAAGAAAATAGAGCTTGTATTAAATAGATAGTAAGAAGAAATAGAGCCTATAGGAGCCTTTAGAAAATAGAGCAACCTAAGGTAGGAAAAAAACAGAGCATGTAGAAAATAGACAGTAAGAAGAAAACAGAGCCTATAGCAAATAGATTTTAGGAGTAGGTACTAAAATAGACATTTTATTTATTCGTGCACTCCTCTTCCTTACATCCATAAAAAAAGATTAGCCAACAAATTAATCTTCAATGAATAAATTATGTTTTGCATTACATGGTTGAAATACCCATGAAGTATACGAATGTGTAAATCAAGCTACTTCTTTCAAAATTATATGCATAGGCAACCTTTGATAATTAACCCTTGTCCACGTGTCTTACTTTCTAACTGTTGGAAACTCATGTGACTGCTGGCTACCATCAGAGTGTATGAGCTAAGATTGGGAGCATTGTCAATCCACTTGTCCAAACATTGTAGCCTGTGGTAAGAAGGAAATAGAGACTCGAGCAAATAGGTAGTAAGAAGAAAATAGAACCAGTAGAAAGTAAAGTAGCCTATGGTAATACGAAAATAAAGCCTATAGCAAATAAATGGTAAAAAGAAAACAGAGTCTGTAGCAAATAGACGGTAAGAAGAAAGTAGTGCCTATAGAAAATAGTGTAGCCTAAGGTAAGAAGAAAATAAAACCTGTAATAAATAGATGGTAAGAAGAAAATAGAAGTTGGAGGAGCATGTAGAAAATAAAGTAGCTTACTGAAAGAAGAAAATAGAGGTTATAACAAATAAATGGCAAAAAGAAAATAGAACCTCTAACAAATAGATTTTTGGAATAGGTACTAAAATAAGCATTTTATCTCCTTATGTAATCCTCTTCCTTTCATCCATAAAAAAAGATTACACAGAAAATTAAGTTTTAATGAATAGATTTTGTTTTGCATTACATGACTGAAATACCCATGGAGTTTATGAATGTGAAAATCAAGCTGGATCTTTCAAAATTATGTGCACGGGCAACCTGTGGTTTTGAATCCTCGTCCTCATTTGTTGCTTTCCAATTGTTGGAAACTTATGTGACTGTTTGATACCATTAAAGTGTATGGCCAAAGTTTGGGAGGACTGTCAATTCACTTGTCCAAATAGAGCAGCCTATGGTAAGAGAAAAATAGAGCCTCTAGCAAATAGAAGGTAATAAGAAAACTGAGGCTCTAGCAAATAAACAACACAAAGAAAACAGAGCCTATATCAAATAGATAGTAAGAAGAAACAGAGCCTATACTAGCCTTTAGAAAATAGAGTAGCCTAAGGTAGGAAGAAAACAGAGCATGTAGCAAATAAATGGGAAAAAGAAAAAAGAGCCTATAACAAATAGATTTTAGGAGTAGGTACTAAAATAGACATTTTATCTGTTTGTGCACTCCTTTTCCCTTCAACCATAAAAAAAGATTATACGAAAAATTAAGTTTCAATGAATAGATTATGTTTTGCATTATATGGTTGAAACACCCATGGAATTTACAAATGTGCAAATCAAGTTACTTATTTCAAAATTATGTGCATAGAAAACCTTTGATAATTAACCGTTGTCCACATTTGTTACTTTTCGACTGTTGGAACTTATGTGACTGCTAGCTACCATCATAGTGTATGGGCTAAGATTGAGAGGATTGTCAATCCATTTGTCCAAACATTATAGCCTACAATAAGAAGGAAATAAAGACTCTAGCAAATAGGTAGCAAGAAGAAAACAGAACTAGTAGAAAACAAAGTAGCCTACAGTAAGAAGAAAATAAAACATGTAGCAAATAGACGGTAAGAAGAAAATAAAGCCTACAGAAAATAATGCAGCCTATGGTAAAAAGAAAATAGAGCCTATAATAAATAGACGGTAAGAAGAAAACAAAACTTGGAAGAGATTGTAGAAAACAGAGTAGTCTACTGAAAGAAGAAAATAGTGGTTATAACAAATAAATGGTGAAAAGAAAATAGAGTTTCTAGTAAATAGATTTTTGGAGTAGGTACTAAAATAGACATTTTATCTGTTCATGCAATCCTCTTCCTTTCATCCCTTAAAAAAGATTACACAGAAAATTAAGTTTCAATGAATATATTTTGTTTTGCATTACATGGCCGAAATACCTATGGAGTTTACAAAAGTGAAAATCAAGTTGGTTCTTTCAAAATTATGTGCACAAGCAACCTTTATTTTTGAATCCTTGTCCTCATTCGTTGCTTTCTAACTATTGGAAACTGATGTGACTGTTTGTTACCATCAGAGTGTATGGCCTAAGTTTGGAAGGAAAATCAATTAACTTGTCCAAACAAAGTAGCCTAGGGTAAAAAGAAAACAGAGCCTTTAGCAAATAGAAGGTAATAAGAAAACCCAGGCTCTAGCAAATAAATGGTATGAAGAAAATAGAACCTATATCAAATAGACAGTAAGAAGAAATAGAGCGTGTACGAGCCTTTAGAAAATAGAGCAACCTAAGGTAGGAAGAAAATAGAGCATGTAGCAATGAGAAAATAGAACTTGTAACAAATAGATTTTAGGAGTAAGTACTAAAATAGACATTTTATCTGTTCGTGCACTCCTCTTCCCTTTATCCATAAAAAAAGGTTATATGACAAATTAAGTTTCAATGAATAGATTATGTTTTGCATTACATAGTTGAAACACCCATAAAGTTTACGAAACATCTACATTTGTTCCTTTCTAACTGTTGGAAACTCATGTGACTACTAGCTGCTGTCATAGTGTATGGGCTAAGATTGGGAGGATTGTCAATCCATTTATCTAAACAATGTAGCTTACGGTAGCAAGAAAATAGAACTTGTAAAAAACAGAATAGCTTATGGTAAGAAGAAAACTGAATCTATGGCAAATAGATAGTAAGAAAAAAATAGAATCTGTAAAAAATAGTGTAACCTAAGGTAGCAAGAAAATAAAGCGTATAGTAAATAGATAGTAAGAAGAAAACAGAACTCAGAGGAGCTTGTAGAAAATAGAGTAGCCTACAAAAAGAAGAAAATATAGGATATAGCAAATAGACAAAAAGAAGAAAACAGACCCTTTAGTAAATAGATTTTTGGAGTAGGTACTAAAATAAGCATTTTATCTGTTTATACAATCCTTTTCCTTTCATCTATCAAAAAAGATTATATAGAAAATTAAGTTTCAACAAATAGATTTTGAGTTGCATTACATGGTTGAAATACCCATGGAGTTTATAAAAGTGAAAATTAGGCTGGTTCTTTCAAAATTATATGCACATGCAGCCTTTGGTTTTGAATCCTCGTCCTCATTTGTTGCTTTCAAATTGTTGGAAACTCATGTGACTATTTGTTATCGTCAGAGTGTATGGCCTAAGTTTGGGAGGATTGTCAATTCACTTGTCCAAATAAAGCAGCCTATAGTAAGAAGAAAATAAAGCCTCTAGCAATTGAAGGTAAGAAGAAAACAGAGCCTCTAGCAAACAAAATTGAAAAGCAAGCTAATCCTCATCCTCATTTTTTGCTTTCAACTGTTGAAAACTCATATAATTGCTGGCTACCATTAGAGTGTATGGGCTAAGATTGGGAGGATTATTAATCCACTTGTCCAAACAAAGTAGCCTTCAATAAGAAGAAAATAGAGCCTTTAGCAAATAGATGGTAACAAAAAAATAGAGCCTTTAGCAAATAAATGGTAAGAAGAAAATAGAGCCTTTAGCAAATAAATAGTAAGAAGAAAATAGAGCCTTTAGCAAATAAACGGTAAGATGAAAAGATAGCCTGTAGTAAATAAATGGTAAGAAGAAAACATAGTCTATAGAAATAGAGCAGCCTAAGGTAGGAAAAATACAAAGTTTGTAGCAAATAGATGGTAAGAAGAAAATGGAACCTAGAGGAGCCTATAAAAATAGAGTAGCCTATAGAAAGAAGAAAACAATACTTGTAACAAATAGATTTTAAGAGTAGGTACTAAAAAAGACATTTTATCTTTTCGTGCACTCCTCTTCCTTTCATCCATCAAAGGAAATTATACAACAAATTAAGTTTCAATGAACAGATTATGTTTTGCACTATATGGTTGAAATACCCGTGGAGTTTACCAATTTGAAAATCAAACTACTTCTTTCAAAATTATGTGTTATGGCAACCTTTGGTAATTAATCCTCATCCTTATTTGCTGCTTTCCAATTATTGCAAACTCATGTGACTACTGGCTACCATTAGAGTGTATGGGCTAAGATTGGGAGGACTGTCAATCCACTTGTCTAAACAGAGCAGCCTCTGGTAAGAAGAAAATAGAGTCTTTAGCAAATAAACGGTAGGAAGAATATAGAGCCTATAGGAGCCTGTAGAAAACAGAACAACCTATGGTAAGAAGAAAACAAAGCATGTAGCAAATAGACGTTAAGAAGAAAATAGAGCCTATAGCAAATAAAGAAACCTAAGGTAGGAGGAAAATAAAGATTGTAGCAAATAGATAATAAGAAAAAAATAGAACCTATAGGAGCTTGTAGAAAACAGGGCACCACATGGAAAGAAGAAAACAATGCCTATAACAAATAAACAGTAAGAAGAAAACAGAGTCTGTAACAAATAGATTTTAGGAGTAAGTACTAAAATAAACATGTTATCTATTTATGCACTCTTTTTCCTTTCATCCATAAAAAAAGATTATATGGCAAATTAAGTTTCAATGAGTAGATTTTGTTTTGCATTACATGGTTGAAATACCCGTGGGGTTTACAAATTTGAAAATCAAGCTACTTCTTTCAAAATTATGTGCACAAGCAACTTTTGGTAATTAATCTTCATTGTCATTTATTGCTTTCCAACTGTTGGAAACTCATATGACTGTTGGCTACCATTAGAGTGTATGGGCTAACATTGGGAGGGCTGTCAATCCATTTGTCTAAATAGAGCAGCCTATGGTAAAAAGAAAATAGAGCCTCTAGCAAATAGACGATAAGAAGAAAACAGAGCTTGAAGGAGCCTGTAGAAAATAGAGCAACCTATTATAAGAAGAAAATAGAGGAACCTATTATGAGAAGAAAATAAATTTTGTAGCAAATAGACGATAAGAAGAAAACAAAGTAGCCTAAGCTAGGAAGAAAACACAGCTTGTAGAAAATAAACAGTAAGAAGAAAACAAAACTTAGAGGAGCTAATAGAAAATAGGGCAGCCTACAGAATGAAGAAAACAAAGCTTGTAGCAAATAGATGGTAAGAAGAAAACAGAGCCTATAACAAATGAATGGTAAAAAGAAAACATAGCCTATAACAAATAGATTTTAGGAATATGTATTAAAATATATATTTTATCTGTTCATGCACTCCTCTTCCTTTTATCCATAAAAAAAAATTATATGGAAAATTATACTTCAATGAATAGATTTTGTTTTGTATTACATGGTCTAAATACCCATGGAGTTTACAAATTTGAAAATCAAGCTACTTATTTCAAAATAATGTGCACAGACAACTTTTGGTAATTAATCCTTGTTCTCATTTTTTGCTTTCCAGTTGCTGGAAACTCAAATGACTACTAGTTCCATTTTATTCCAATTTTATTCTATATTTCTTAATCCATATTATAATTCAAATTTAGTATATTATATATTAGTATATTATATATATATATATTAATTCATTTTTTGTTTTATAGTTGCTTTTTTTTATAGGTTGTATTCTTAATGGCAACTCCAATTTTATTTCGTGTCATTTTGCTACTATGGTTCACAAAAGCAGTAACAGAAGATGAATTTTTAGCACATCTTGGATGTAAAGGAAAATGTAGAGATGTTGTCATTCGCTTCCCTTTTGGAGTTAGACCTAACTGTTCTTTGAACGACAACTTTATGGTAGATTGTAATGACACCTTTAGGCCTCCCAAACCTTTCTTGACAAGCATAGAAATGGAATTGCTTGGCGTTTCAATTGGAGGTTTGGTTCAAGATAACAATTCAGTCTTTTTTACAACTACAACAACAATAAAAGCTTTAATGGAACAATTGACATGTCAGACAACCCTTTCTTCTATTCAAGTGTATATATTATAGGTTCATGGTTACAGGTTGCAACAATTATGTTGTGCTTGTGACGAATCACCACCCTGTTGGTGGGTGTCTTTCCTTTTATAGTGGAACCCAAAGAAGTGATGGTTATTATGGCCTAAGATGCTGTCAAGCCACCATTCCTCCTACCATCAAGTCTTTTGAAGTAGGGATGACCAGTGTTGTAAAAGATGATTTTAACTATTGTAGTGACAACAAGACTGCCTTCATGGTTAACCAAGACTGGTTTGCTTCTAGGCAACTATCTCTTGACCTGTTGATTTAGCGGGAATATGTTCATGCAGTCCTTGAATGGGGAGTATTCCAAGGATATTGTCAACTAGCTAAAACTTCAGCTCTTTTTTCCAGCAGCAATGGCTCTTGTTGGACACAGTTATCACAAAGGCATCTATGTGTTTGCACTAATGGTTCCTTTAATTATTCCAAATCCTTTCATGAGATCCTTCGTAGATGTGTAGATATTACAACTTGAACTTAGATATAGAATATGAGGCCACAAATATGATGTTAACTTGTAAATTTTTTTATAAGAATGTTGAAACCTTTTTTCTTTTGTTGCAAATTTTCGAAATCCAATTAGTACTTAGGAGCTCTTTTATAATTTATACATATAATGGTTACCAAAGATCCCTGAAATAACATTATTTGTCTTAATATTCCTATTTGGTAGGGGGCCGCTGTATGAACTCGAACTCACATTGTCGCCCTCTTTGTATGTATACTGGGGATCAAGGATCCTATAACTGCTTATGTCCTGATGGGTACTTGCATCATGACAGCAAGAATACATGTTACCCACCATTTCTTCGGGAACTCAGTAAAAAATCTTGGGCTAAAGTTATCATCATAGGTATGCAATATCTATTTGGTTTGTAGAATTAGTTGGAAGTCAGTTGTAAATTTGTTCAAGGATTTGGACATTTTAAAAGCTCAAATTTGTGGTAGGCTAATCACTTCGACTGGTTGTAGTTTATTGCAGTCATTATAATAATACAATCATTTCTTAATCTTTCTGAATTAGAAATGATATCCAAAGTTTTTCTTGATGGTTGTACGGGCTGCAACTCTAGTATTTGATTACTTTTACTAGTTATTAGTGCATAAGCATTGTACAAAACAATTCAACGAAGAAAGACCATTAAACTCAAACAAAAATATTTCAAAATAAATAGTGGTCTGCTATTGCAACAATGATTGTCTTCAAGAGATAATAACATTGAGCAAATGAAACTATTTGGTTCCAAGGAACTAGAGAAGGCCATAGACAACTATAATCCAAGACCAAAGCAACAGCTTGCACAACTATCAAATTGAAAGATAAGTTCAATTCCATGAAAAAATTTTTATATCATTTCTAATTAAAAGAGATTAAAAAACAATCACATTAATTGTGGTGACTATAATAAATTAAAACTATTGAGTAATTCGCATACTACAATTTTGAAATTTCAAGAGGTCCAAATTCTTGAACAAATTTAAGACCGACTTCCACCTAATATTACAAACCAAATAAATATTGCATACTAATGATGCAACTTTACCCCGAGTTTTTTACTGAGTTGTTCAACAGATAATTGGACGCATGTATTGTCATCGTCAAAAATAAAGTACCCATATGGACAAGGGCAGTTATAAGGTCTGCTGTCCCCCCAATATACATACAGAGAAGGTGACAGTTGAAGTCCTTTAGGTCGATACTGCTGCATTCCCCTTAGGAATGACCAACAGGTAAAAGCCCTAGATTCAAAAAGTAGCACCTATATTAGAAGTACTGCACGTGAAGATCTAAGGAATGGCCAATCAATCAAGCAGTAACAAGTAATTAACTTTTTCTAGACATCATGTCAACCAAAGGAATAAAATATGCTCTTGTATTTTATGTGAAGGGAAAAGAAACATGCATATTGTTGCAAAATATCAAGCAAAAGCTGATCGGTGATGTCAAAGTATCCTAGATATTGTAGACTGAACATTTTGCCTAGGACACAACTGACTTTTGCAACCCATGAAATATGATTCACCAAGTAAACTGCCTTTAAGATTAGACATTGACACAAATCAAACATTCAAGAATTGGAGAAAAACAATAGATGGGAAATGATGGTGGATGAAGGTGATGAACTAAGTGAACATAAATTGTAAGCTCAGACAAAGATAAAAAAAAAAAAAAAAGAATAGAAACAGTTATAGCTGTAACCTTACATGTTACAAACAAATTTAAAAATCAAAAAGGAAAATTTAGCAAGATCGAACAATTTCTAGTAAGAAATAGAAAGAAGGGAGAGAAAATTTTTGTCACATTGATGAAAAGAAAAGAAGAAGACATGAGAATCAAATTCTTCTCTGACCTAAAACAACTTGAATAGGCAGCAAAATTTTGTGCAATTTACCATTTAAAAATTATTGAGGATTGGATTTTATTTGACAAATATTATTAAGAGGTTTTAATTTGAGAGTATCTAAAATTGTTCCATTACTTAGTGCCCGCTAAAGCATCTTGTTCTGGAACGGTGAGGATTATTGTTGTTTCAAAATGTTTTGAAGAACTATTGATGCCTTGCAATGAAGGAACATAAAAGAAAGAAACTAGAGAGGAGTGAAGAGGAGATGAGGATGTTGCAAAATGTTCATGAGGTAATTACTTCAAAAATAATAGGTTGTTAATAAGTTGCAATAAATGTGAAAAATGTGTTAAGTTAATAGAATAGCAAAACCAATACCTTGATAAACACAAAAGGTGTTTCATATACATAAACTCTATGGGTATTTCTACTATGTAATGCAAAACATAATCTATTCCTTGAAACTTAATTTTCCGTTTAATCTTTTTTTACGAATGAAAGGAAGAGGAGTGTACGAACAGATAAAATGTGTATTTTAGGACTTACTCCTAAAATCTATTTGCTCTAGACTTTATTTTTTTCTTATCATCTATTTCCTCCAGACTCTATTTTTTTCTTTTCGTATGCTGCTATATTTTCTACAAGCTCCTCTAGATTCTGTTTTCTTCTTACCTTTAATTTGCAACAGGATATATTTTCTTCTTACCATTTGTTTGCTACAGGCTCTATTTTCTTCTTACCATAGATTGCTATGTTTTCTACAAGCTCCTGTAAGCTCTATTTTCTTCTTATAATGGGCTATTATATTTTTTACAGGCTCCTACAAGCTCTATCTTCTTCTTACTATTTATTTGCTAGAGGCTCTATTTTCTTTTAGTGTCTATTTGCTAGAGGCTTTGTTTTCCTCTTATGGGAGGTTGCTTTGTTTAGACAAGTGGATTGACAGTGCTCTCAATCCTAGCTCATACACACTAATGGTAGCCAGTAGTCACTTAAGTTTTCGATAGTTGGAAAGCAACAAATGAGGATGAGGATTAATTACCCAAAGTTACCTATGCACATAATTTTGAAAGAAGTTGCTTCATTTTCAAATTCGTAAACTCCATGGGTATTTCAACCATGTAATGCAACACAAAATTTATTCATTGAAGCTTAATTTGTCATATAATCTTTTTTCATGAATGAAAGGAAGAGGAATGCACGAATAGATAAAATGTCTATTTCAGTACCTACTCTTAAAATCGTTTTGCTATAGGCTCTGTTTTCTCCTTACCGTCTATGTCCTACAGGCTCTATTTTTTTCTTTCCGTATGCTACTTTATTTCCTACAGGCTCCTTTAAGTTTTGTTTTCTTCTTACTATCTATTTGTCGCAGGCTCTATTTTCTTCTTACAGGCTATTGTGTTTTCTAAAGGCTCTTACAAGTTATGTTTTCTTCTTATGATTTATTTGCTAGATTCTTTGTTTTCTTCTTATTGTCTCTTTGCTAGAGGCTCTATTTTCTTCTTACTATACATTATTTTGTTTGAACAAGTGGGTTGATGGTAGCCAGCAGTCACATGAGTTTCCAATAGTTGGAAAGCAAAAAATGAGGATGAGGATTAATTACCAAAGGTTGCATGTGCACATTATATTGAAAGAAGTAGGTTGATTTTCAAATTCGTATACTTCATGGGTATTTCAACCATGTAATGCAAAAAAAAATCAATTCATTGAAGTTTAATTTGTCGTATAATCTTTTTTGATGGATGAAAGGAAAAGGAGTGCAAGAATAGATAAAATGCCTATTTTAGTACCTACTCATAAAATCTATTTGTAGCAGGCTCTGTTTTCTTCTTACCGTTTATTTGCTATAGGCTCTCTTTTCTTCTTTCCATATGCTACCTTGCTTTCTACAGGCTCTTCCAAGTTTTGTTTTCTTCTTACCATCTATTTGCTAGAGGCTTTGTTTTCATCTTATCATAGGATGCTCTATTTGGACAAGTGGATTGATAGTCCTCTTAATCGTAGCCCATCCACTCGGATGGTAGCTAGTAGTCACATGAGTTTCCAATAGTTGGAAAGCAACAAATGAGGTCAAGGATTAATTACCAAAGGTTGCCTACACATATAATTTTGAAAGAAGTAGCTTGATTTTCAAATTCATAAATTCTACGGGTATTTCAACCATGTAATGCACAATAGAATCTGTTCATTGAAACTTAATTTTTCATATAATTTCTTTTGATGGATGAAAGGAAAAGAAGTGTGCGAACAGAGAAAATGTCTATTTTAGTACCTACTCCTAAAATCTATTTGCTACAAGCACTATTTTCTTTTTCTGTAAGCTACTCTATTTTCTACAATCTTATCTAAGTTTTGCTATTTTCTTTCCATCTATTTGCTATGTTGTCTATTTTCTTCTTAACATAGGCTACTTTATTTTTTACAGGCTCCTACAAGCTCTATTTTCTTCTTGTCATCTATTTCCTAAAGGCTCTATTTTCTTCTTGTCATCGATTTCCTAAAGGCTCTATTTTCTTCTTACCGTTTATTTGCTAGAGGCTCTGTTTCTTCTTACTGTAGGCTGCTCTATTTGGACAAGTGGATTAGTAGTCCTCCCAATCTTAGCCTATACACTCTGATGGTAGCCAATAGTCACATGAGTTTCCAACAATTGGAAAGTAACAAATAAGGATGAGGATTAATTACCAAAGGTTGTCTATGCACATAATTTTGAAAGAAGTGGTTTGATTTTCACATGCATAAACTCCATGAGTATTTCAACTATGTAATGCAAAATAGAATCTATTCCTTGGAACTTAATTTGGTGTTGAATCTTTTTTTATGGATGAAAGATAAAATGTGTATTTTAGGACTTACTCTTAAAATCTATTTGCTCCAGACTTTGTTTTCTTCTTACTGTCTATTTCTTACAAGCTCTTTTCTTTTTTCCGTATGCTGGTCTATTTTCTACAAGCTCCTCTAGGTTTTGTTTTTTTCTTACCATAATTTTGCTACAAGCCATGTTTTCCTCCAACCTTAGGCTACTCTGTTTTCTACAAGCTTTAACAAGCTCTATTTCTTCTTACCATTTATTTGGTTATAGGCTTTGTTTTCTTCTTACCTTTTATTTACTATAGGCTCTATTTTCTTCTTACCTTTTATTTGCTAGAAGCTCTGTTTTCTTCTTACCTTCTATTTGTTAGAGACTTTATTTTCTTCTTACCTTAGGCTGCTTTGCTTGGACAAGTGGATTGATAGTCCTCCCAATCTTTTGCCAGACACTCTAATTGTAGCCAGTAGTCTCATGAGTTTCCAAAGGTTGGAAAGCAATTAATGAGGACGAGGATTAAATACCAAAGGTTACCTATGCACATGATTTTGAAAGAAGCAGCATGATTTTCACATTCGTAAACTCCGTGGGCATTTCAACTAGGTAAAGCAAAAAGAACCTATTCATTGAAGCTTAATTTGTCGTATAATCTTTTTTGATGGATGAAAGAAAGAGGAGTGCAAGAATAGCTAAAATGTCTATTTTAGTACATACTCCTAAAATCTATTTGTTATAAACTCTGTTTTCTTCTTTTCATAGGCTGCTTTATTTTCTATGGGCTCCTTCAAGTTCTATTTTCTTCTTACCATCTTTTTGCTACAGGCTCTATTTTCTTCTTACTATTTATTTACTAAAGGCTCTATTTTCTTCTTACCATAGGTTGCTCTATTTGGACAAATGGATTGGCAGTCCTTCCAATCTTAGGCCATACACTTTGATGGTAGCCAGCAGTCACATGAGTTTCCAATAGTTGGAAAGCAACAAATAAGGACAAGAATTAGTTATCAAAGGTTACCTGTGCACATAATTTTGAAAGAAGTAGCTTGATTTTCAAATTCATAAACTCCACAGGTATTTCAACCATGTAATGTACAATAGAATCTATTCGTTGAATCTTAATTTGTAGTATGATTTTTTTTATGGATGAAAGGAAGAGGAGTGCACAAATAGATAAAATGTCTATTTTAGTACTTACTTCTAAAATCTACTTATTGTAAGCTCTATTTTCTTCTTACTATTTATTTGTTACAAACTCTATTTTCTTCTTTCCATATGCTTCTCTGTTTTAGACAAGCTCCACCAGGTTTTGTTTTCTTCTTACCATCTATTTGTTATAGGCTTTGTTTTCTTCCTACCTATGGCTACTATGTTTTCTACAAACTCCTACAGGCTCTGTTTTTTCTTATCATTTATTTGCTACAAACCCTTTTTTCTTTATACCATAGGCTGTTATGTTATCTTTTTTCTATCTATTTGCTAGAGGCTCTACTTTATTCTTACTGGTAGGTTACTATGTTTGGACAAGTGGATTGACAGTCCTCTCAATCTTAGCCTATACACTTTGATGGTAGCTAGCAATCACATGAGCGTCCATCAGTTGCAAAGTAAGAAATGAGGATGAGGATTAATTACCAAAGGTTGTTTATGCACATAATTTTGAGAGAAGTGGCTTGATTTTCAAATTGGTAAACTCAACGGGTATTTTGACCATGTCAAATAAAAATAGAATCTATTCATTAAAACTTAATTTTTTGTATAGTCTTTCTTGATGGATAAAAGGAAGAGGTGTGCACGAATATATGAAATCTCTATTTTAGTACCTACTCCTAAAATCTATTTGCTAGAGGCTCTATTTTCTTTTTTTCGTTGGCTACTCTATTTTCTATAAGCTCCTCCAAGTTCTATTTTCTTCTTACCGTCTATTTGCTATAGGCTTTGTTTTCTTCTTACCATTTTTTTGCTAGAGGTTTTAATTTCTTCTTACATTATATTTGCTAGAGGCTCTATTTTCATCTTACCATAAGCTACTTTGTTTGGAAAAATAGATTAACAGTCCTCCCAATCTTGGGCCATACACTATGATGGTAGCCAATCATCTCATGAGTTTCCAAGAGTTAGAAAGTAGCGAATGATGACTAGGATTAATTACCAAAAGTTACCTATACATATAATTTTGAAAGAAGTAGTGTGATTTTCAAATTTGTAAACTCCATGGATATTTCAACCATGTAATGCATAATAGAATCTATTCATTTAATCTTAATTTGTCATATTATCTTTTTTTATGGAGAAAAGGAAGAGAAGTGCACAAACAGATAAAACGTCCATTTTAACACCTACTCCTAAAATTTATTTATTAGAGGCTTTATTTGGAATAGAGGATTAACAGTCCTCCCAATCTTAGCCCATACACTTTGATGGTAACTAGTAGTCAAATGAGTTTGCAACAGTTGGAAAGCAACAAATGACGATGAGGATTAATTTCCAAAGGTTGCTTATGCACATAATTTTGAAAGAAATAGCTTCATTTTCACATTCATCAAGTCCATGGGTATTTCAACCATGTAATGCAACATATAATCTATTCACTGAAACTTAATTTGCTGTATAATCTTTTTTTATGGATGAAACGAATAGGAGTGCACAAATAGATAAAATGTCTATTTTAGTACCTACTCCTAAAATCTATTTGCTACAAGCTCTATTTTCTTCTTACTGTTTATTTGCTACAGGCTCTATTTTCTTTTTATCTTAGACTGCTTTGTTTTCTGTAAGCTCTTATAGGTTCTGTTTTCTTCATACCGTCTATTTGCTACAACTTTGTTTTCTTTTTACCATTGGTTGCTTTGTTTTCTATAGGCTTTCTTTTCTTCTTACCATTTATTTGCTAGAGGCTCTATTTTCTTCTTACCATTTTTTTACTTGAGGTTCAGTTTTCTTCTTACCATTTTTTTGCTAGAGGCTCAGTTTTCTTCAGACCATAGGCTGTTTGTTTGGACATATGGATTGACAGTCCTCCCAATCTTAACCTTTACACTCTAATGGTACCCAGCAATCACATAAGTTTTCAACAGTCAAAAAGTAACAAATCAGGATAAGGATTAGTTACCAAATGTTGCCTGTGCACATAATTTTGAAAGAAGTATCTTGAGTTTCACATTCGTAAACTCCATGGGTATTTCAATAATGTAATGCAAAACAAAATCTATTTATTGAAGCTTAATTTGCCGTATAATCTTTTTTGATGGATGAAAGGAAGAGGAGTGCACAAATAGATAAAATTTCTATTTTAGTACCTACTTAAAAACTCTATTTGCTATAGGCTTTATTCTTACCATAAGCTGCTCTATTTTCTACAAGCTCCTACTGACTCTGTTTTCTTCTTACTATTTAGTTGCTACAAGATATGTTTTCTTCTTACCATAAGCTGCTCTATCTTGTCGAGACTCTTCTAAAATCTATTTACTATAAGCTCTATTTTTTTTCTTACCATCTATTTGCTGCAGGTTTTATTTTCTTCTTACTAAACAAAACCTACAGCAATTCTCCTTGTTTTTTCCTTTTTAAAAATTTCTTTTTACCACTTCCCTATTAGAAGTGAAGGCCAACTCCATGTTTCATTTTTCATGTGTTAAATGTAATTTTTCAATTTAATACATAACTAGTATATGTGAGTCAAATAATTTATAAAGTTTATATTGAGTAGTAAAACTTATAAAGTTCATATATTATGATTTATGAAGTCAAGTAAAAGTCGATTAAAATTAGTAGACAAAATTGTCAAAAAAAAAAACTTTTAATATTCTTATTAATATTGTTATTATTGATTTAAAAAATAATTTATTAAAATTTGAAAATTATATCAAATTAAAATATAATACTGTGAAAGCCTGTGAAGTTGAATAAAAATTACAAGAAAATGTTAAAATCAATTCATATTCATCGTAATTTAGAATTAAATATTTGAATAAAAGTTTGACTAATTGAATTTAATTTAATATAATTTTGATATTTAGGTAGAATTAGATTTTTTTTATTATAGAAGAATTTGAATTTTTCAATTTAATATGTAGCTAGTATATATGAATTATGAGGATAACCTTATATTTATATTATTTGTATATATTAACACTTGACATTTTATTAAATTAATAAAATTATAAAATATTTATATACTTATTTAATAATAACATCAAAATTATTACGCATTAGAAATAATATTAGTGTTATTGCAATTTTAATAACCAAGTCTTGCAAAAACTTCTGCACCCTAAGTTTGTGTAATCAGTTTGGAACCTTTGTTCCTAACAAAATTTGTAAGATGTTGGGCAGAGAAAGGATTCGTAGAAAAAATGGGATTTGAAATATGTTTGTTGGTCTCGTTATTGAAAGCTTCCTCTTTAGCTTATAATGGGAAAATTTGTGCTTCCAAGTTCTCTGCAAGTTTCAACTTATTATTTAGTCATTACTTTGTTGATTCTCTCTTTTTTTTTTTCTTTTTCATTTTTTCCCCTTTGTCAGTTGACTTTGTAAAAGGTGATTTTTATGGTGTAAATGCAAACATCATAGGTTAGGTACTTATAATTGTTTGTTTTGATGATTGTGACCATCTTCAGTTTTCCATGGTATGAATAGCATTAAGATGTGCATTGGGTCCTAGTTTCACTTAGCTTTTGTCCATGGGATATTTGAGCGTAACCTTAATCCATTAAACATTTTCTTTGATTTTTTCAAGAGCCCATCTGGGTGAAAAATTATCAAATATTTTTAACTTTTGAGAAATAATCAAATCAGATATAATTAAATCGAACCAAAACTAAATTTGAAATATGAAGTGATGGTCACAGATTGGCTTAACAAATTATGTGAAAGGGGGATAGATATGGCTCTATATAGAGCCATCTTTTTCACCACATCTATTTATCTCTGTGTGATTCATGGTCTTTTTTGAAGCTAGCTACTTATGGGTAATGTGACGTGGAGATCACAATTTTGTACATTTCTTTGCCATGGTATTTTAAAGTCTAAACCTTATTCTTCGAACACTTAGTACTTCAAAAGTGAGCAAAATAAATCTATATCCATTTACAATTTTTTTATAAGAATAGACGTACTATAGACATTGTTTTCTTCTTTCCATATGTTTCCCTATTTTCTATGGACTCCTCTAGGTTTTGTTTTTTTCTTATCTTCTATTTGCTGCAAGCTTTATTTTCTTCCTACCTTAAGCTGCTTTGTTTGGAAAAATGAATTAATAGTTCTCCTAATCTTAGCCCATACACTCTAATGGTAGCCAGTAGTCACATAAGTTTGCAATAGTTGGAAATCAACAAATGAGGGTAAGGATTAATTACCAAAGGTTGTCAGTGCATATAATTTTAAAAGAAGTAGCTTGATTTTCAAATTTGTAAACTCCACGAGTATTTTAACCATGTAAAGCAAAACAAAATCTATTCATTGAAACTTAATTTTCCATATAATCTTTTTTCATGGATGAAAGGAAGAGGAGTGCATGAAAAGATAAAATGTTTATTTTAGTACATACTCCTAAAATTTATTTGTTATAGGCATTATTTTCTTTTTTTCGTAGGTTACTTTGTTTTCTATAGCCTCCTTTAAGTTTTATTTTCTTCTTAACATTTCTTTGCTATAGGCTTTGTTTATTTTCCTACCTTAGGCTGCTATATTTTTACAAACTTTATTTTCTTTTTACCTTATATTTCATATAGGCTCTGTTTTCTTCTTATTGTTTATTTGCTAGAGGTTCTGTTTTTTTCTTACCGTCTATTTGCCAGAGGCTCTATTTTCTTCTTACCAAAGGCTACTTTGTTTGGACAAGTGGATTGACAATCTCCCAATCTTAGCCATACACTCTAATGGTAATCAGTAGTCACATGAGTTTTCAGCAATTGGAAAGCAACAAATAAGGATGAGGATTAATTACCACGTGTTGCATGTGCATATAATTTTGAAAGAAGTAGTTTGATTTTCAAATTCGTAAACTCCATGGGTATTTCAACAATGTAATGCAAAACATAATCCATTCATTAAAGCTTAACTTACCATATAATCTTTTTTAGTGGATGAAAGGAAGAGTAGTGCATGAATAGATGAAATGTCTATTTTAGTACCTACTCCTAAAATCTATTTGATACAAGTATTGTTTTCTTCTTACTATCTATTTGCTATAGGCTCTATTTTCCTCTTACCATAGGCTACTCTATTTTCTATAGGTTTTGTTTTGTTCTTACTATTTATTTGCTAGAGGCTCTATTTTCTTCTTATTGCCAATTTGCTAGAAACTCTATGTTCTTCTCACCGGAGGTTGCTTTGTTTGGACAAGTGGATTGACAATCCTCCCAATCTTAGCCCATACACTCTAATGGTAGGAAACAGTCACACAAGTTTCTAACAATTGGGATGCAACAAATAAGGACGAGAATTAATTACCGAAGGTTGCCAATGCACATAATTTTCAAAGAAATAGGTTGATTTTCAAATTCATAAACTTCATAGGTATTTCAATCATGTAATGCAAAACAAAATCTATTCATTAAAGTTTAATTTGCCATATAATCCTTTTTTATGGATGACAGGAAGAGGATTGCACAAACAGATAAAATATCTATTTTAGTATATACTTCTAAAATCTATTTGCTACAAGCTTTATTTTTTTCTTACCATCTATTTGCTATAGGCTTTATTTTCTTATTTCCATAGGCTATTGTGTTTTCTACAGGCTCCTCCAAGTTTTGTTTTCTTCTTACTGTCTATTTGTTACAGGCTCTCTTTTCTCCCTACCTTAGGTTGCTTTATTTACTATAGGCTCATACAAGCTCTGTTTTCTTCTTATTGTTTATTTATTACAAGCACTATTGTTTTCTTACCATAGGCTACTTTGTTTTCTATAAGCTCTATTTTCTATAGGCTCTTACAGGTTTTGTTTTCTTCCTATCATTTATTTGTTAAAGGCTTTCTTTTCTTTTTATCATCTATTTGTTAAAAGCTCTATTTTATTCTTACCGAAGGCTACTTTATTTGGACAAGTGGATTGATAGTCCTCCCAATCTTAGTCCATACACTTTGATGGTAGCTAGTAGTCACACAAGTTTCCAATAGTTGGAATGTAACAAATGAGGACGAGGATTAATTACCAAAGGTTGACAGTGCACATAATTTTGAAAGAAACAACTTGATTTTCAAATTCATAAACTCCATAAGCATTTCAACCATGTAATGCAAAATAGAATCTATTTATTAAAGCTTAATTTTTCATATAATCTTTTTTGGTTGATAAAAGGAAAAGGCATGCATAAACAAATAAAATGTTTATTTTAGTACTTACTTCTAAAATCTATTTGCTATAGGCCTTGTTGTCTTCTTATTGTCTATTTGCAACAAGTTATGTTTTCTTCTTTTTGTAGGCTAATTTGTTTCCTACCAACTCCTCTAGGTTCTGTTTCCTCCTTACCATTTATTTGCTACAGGTCTTATTTTTTTTCCTACCTTATACTACTCTATTTCTATAGGCTCTGTTTTCTTTATACTGTCCATTTCTTACAGGCTCTATTTTCTTCTTTCCATAGGATGCTTTTTTTTTTCCTACTTTAAGCTATTATGTTTCTACAAGCTTTATTTTCTTCTTACCATCCATTCGTTATGGGTTCTATTTTCTTCTTACAGTTTATTTGCTATATGCTTTGTTTTCTTCTTACCATAGGTTATTCTATTTGGACAAGTGGATTGACTGTCCTCCCAATCTTAGGCATACATTATGATGGCAGCCAGTAGTCACATGATTTTCCAAACAATTGGAAAGCAATAAGTACGGACAATGAGTAATTACCAAAGGTTACTTGTGCACATAATTTTGAAAGAAGTAGGTTGATTTTCAAATTTATAAACTCTATAAGTATTTCAGCCATGTAATGCAAAACATAATCTATTCATTAAAGCTTAATTTGTCCTATAATCTTATTTGATATATGAAAGGAAAAGGAATGCACAAATAAATAAAATGTCTATTTTAGTACCTACTCCTAAAATCTATTTGTTACAAGCTCTGTTTTCTTCTTACTGTTTATCCTTTACAGTTTCCTTCAAGTTCTGTTTTATTCTTATCGTCTGTTTTCTACAAGCTCAATTTTTTTTCTACTTTAAGTTGCTTTGTTTTCTACAGGCTCTGTTTTCTTCTTACCGTCTATTTGCTATAGGCTTTATTTACAGGCTCTGTTTTCTTCTTACCGTTTTTTTGCTATAGGCTTTATTTTCTTTTTATCATAGACTACTATATTTTCTACAATCTCTATTTTCTTCTTACTGTTTATTTGCCAGAGGCTTTCTTTTCTTCTTACCCTAGGCTATTCTGTTTGGACAATTGGATTGACTATCCTCCCAATCTTAGGCCATACATTATGAAGGTAGCCAATAGTCACATGAGTTTCCAACAGTTGGAAAGCAACAAATGAGGACAATGAGTAATTATCACAAGTTACTTGTGCACATAATTTTGAAAGAAGTAGGTTGATCTTGAAATTCGTAAACTCTACGGGTATTTTAGCTATGTAATGCAAAACATAATCTATGGAGCTTAATTTGTCGTATAATCTTATTTGATGGATGAAATGAAGAGTGTACAAGTAGATAAAATGTCTATTTTAGTACCTACTCCTAAAATCTATTTGCTATAGGCTCTATTTTCTTCTTATTATCTATTTGTTACAGGTTCCTCTAAGTTTTGTTTTATTCTTATCTTCTATTTTCTACAAGCTTGATTTTCTTTCTACTTTAGGCTGCTCTATTTTCTACAGACTCTATCTTCTTCTTACCATCTATTTGCTACCGACTTTATTTTCTTTTTACCATAGACTACTCCATTTTTTATAGGCTCTATTTTCTTCTTACTGTTTATTTGCCAGAGGCTTTGTTTTCTTCTTACCATAGGTTGTTCTATTTGGACAAGTGGATTGACTATCCTCCCAATCTTAGGCCATACATTATGATGGTAGCCAATAGTCACATGAGTTTCCAACAATTGGAAAGCAATAAATGAGGACAATGAGTAATTACCAAAAGTTACTTATGCACATAATTTTGAAAAAAGTAGGTTCATTTTCAAATTTGTAAACTCCATGAGTATTTCAGCCATGTAATGCAAAACATAATCTATTCATTGGAGTTTAATTTGTTGTATTTGATGGATGAAATGAAGAAGAGTGTACAGACAGATAAAATGTCTATTTTAGTACCTACTCTTAAAATCTATTTGTTACATGTTCTATTTTTTTCTTATCATCTATCTGTTACAGGTTCCTTCTGATTATGTTTTATTCTTATCGTCTATTTTCTACGAGCTCGATTTTCTTTCTGTTTTAGGCTGCTTTGTTTTCTACAAACTCTGTTTTCTTCTTACCATCTATTTGCTACAGGCTTTATTTTCTTTTTACCATAGGGCACTTCGTTTTCTATAGGCTCTATTTTCTTGTTACTATTTATTTGCTAAAAGCTTTGTTTTTTTCTTACCATAGGCTACTCTGTTTGGACAAGTGGATTGACTGTCCTCCCAATCTTAGGCCATACATTATGATGGTAGCCAGTAGTCACATGAGTTTCCAACAATTGAAAAGCAATAAATGAGGACAATAAGTAATTACCAAAGGTTACCTATGCATATAATTTTAAAAGAAGTAGGTTGATTTTCAAATTCATCAAACTCCACAGGTATTTCAGCCATGTAATGCAAAACATAATCTATTCATTGAAGCTTAATTTGTCATATAGTCTTATTTAATGGATGAAAGGAAGAGGAATACATGAACAGGTAAAATGTCTAGTTTAGTACCTACTCCTAAAATCTATTTGCTACAGGCTCTATTTTCTTCTCACCGTCTATTTGCTAGAGGCTCTATTTCTTCTTTCCATAGGCTGCTATGTTTTCTACAGACTCCTTTAAGTTCTATTTTCTTCTTGTCATCTATTCTCTACAGGCATTAGTTTCCTCTTACCTTAACTTGCTCTATTTTCTATAGGCACCTATAGGCTCTCTTTTGTTCTTACCATCTATTTACTATAGGCTTTACTTTCTTTTTACCATAGACCGCTTTATTTTCTATAGGCTCTTACAGGCACTATTTTCTTCTTACTATTTATTTCCTAGAGGCTCTATTTTCTTCTAACTTGACGTTGCTTTGTTTGGACAAGTGGATTTAGAATCCTCTTAATCTTAGCTCATGCACTCTAATGGTAGCCAACTGTCATATGAGTTTCCAGTAGTTGGAATGCAACAAATGAGGATAAGGATTAATTACCAAAGGTTGGCTATGCACATAATTTTGAAAGAAGTATGTTGATTTTCAAATTCGTAAACTCCACAGGTATTTCAACCATGTAATGCAAAACAAAATCTATTCATTGAAACTTAATTTGTTGTATAATATTTTTTTATGGATGAAAAGAAAAGGAGTGTACGAAGAGATAAAATGTCTATTTTAGTATCTACTCCTATAATCTATTTGCTACAAGCTTCGTTTCTTCTTTCCCTGCACTGCTCTATTTTCTATGGGGTTTTATAGGTTCTATTTTATTCTTATCGACTATTTGCTATAGGTCTTGTTTTTTTCCTACTTTAGGCTGCTATTTTTTCTATAAGCTCCTATAGACTTTATTTTCTTTTTACCATCTATTTGCTATAGGCATTATTTTCTTCTTACCATATATTTGCTACAGGCACCATTTTCTTTTTACCATTTATTTGTTATATGCACTGTTTTTTTCTTACCATTGATTACTCTATTTTCAACAAGCTCTATTTTTTTCTTACTGTTTATTTCCTAGAACCGTAGGCTGCTTTATTTGGACAAGTGGATTGACTATCCTCTTAATCTTAGGCCATACACTTTAATGGTAGCTAGCAATCACTTGAGTTTCCAATTGTTGGAAAGTAACAAATAAGGATAAGGATTAATTACCAAAGGTTACCTGTACACATATTTTTGAAAAAAGTAACTTGATTTTCAAATTTGTGTACTCCATGGAATTTTCAACCATGTAATGCAAAAATAGAATTTATTCATTGAAACTTATTTTGTCATATAATCTTTTTTCATGATAGAAAGGCAAAGGAGTGCACAAACAGATAAAATGTCTATTGTAATACCTATTCCTAAAATCTATTTTCTACAAACTCTATTTTCTTCTTACTGTCTATTTGCTACAGGCTCTGTTTTCTTCTTTTTGTAAGTTGTTATGTTTTCTACAGACTCTTATAGACTCTATTTTCTTCATATCATCTATTTGCTATAGGCTCTATTTTTTTCTTACCACATGTTGCACTGTTTTCTTCTTACCGTTTATTTGCTAAAGGTTATGTTTTCCCAATCTTAGCCTATCTATTCATTGTAACTTAATTTTCCATATAAACTTTTTTGATGGATGAAAAGAAGTGGAGTGCACAAATAGATAAAATATTTGTTTTAATACCTACTCCTAAAATCTATTTGCTATAGGTTTTGTTTTCTTCTTACTGTCTATTTGCTATAAACTTTGTTTCTTCTTTCCATAGGCTACTTTCTTTTCTACAAGCTCCTCCACATTCTATTTTCTTTTTATTGTCTATTTGCTACAGGCTCTATTTTCTTCCTACCTTAGGTTGCTTTATTTTGTACAAGCTCCTATAGGCTCTTTTTTCTTCTTACCATTCATTTGCTACAACCTTTGTTTTCTTCTTACCATAGGCTACTATATTTTCTATAAGCTTTATTTTCTTTTTACTGTTTATTTGTTAAAAGCTCTATTTTCTTCTTATCATCTATTTGCTAGAGGCTCCTTTGTTTGGATAAGTGGATTGACAGTCCTCCTAATCTTAACCCATACACTCTAATGGTAGCTAGCAATCACATGAGTTTCCAACAATTAAAATGCAACAAATAAGGACGAGAATTAATTACTAAAGGTTGCTTATGCACATAATTTTCAAAGAAGTAGCTTGATTTTCAAATTCGTAAACTCCATAGGTATTTCAACGTAGTAATGCAAAACAGAATCTATGCAGTGAAGCTTAATTTGTCATATAATCTTTTTTGACGGATGAAAGAAAGAGGAGTGCACAAACAAATAAAATGTCTATTTTAGTACCTACTACCAAAATCTATTAGCTACAGGCTCTGTTTTCTTCTTTTCGTAGTTACTTTATTTTCTATGGGCTCTTCTAGGTTTTATTTTTTTCTTACCATCATTTTGCTATAAGCTATCTTTTCTTCCTACCTTAGGTTGCTCTTTTTTCTACAGGCTCTTACAAGTTCTATTTTCTTCTTAATGTCAATTTGCTACAGGCTCTGTTTTCTTCTTACCATAGGCTACTCTATGTTCTACATGCTCATACACACTCTATTTTCTTCTTGTCTTCTAGTTGTTAGAAGCTCTATTTTCTTCTTACCATTTATTTGCTAAAGGCTTTATTTTCTTCTTACCCTAGGCTGCTCTGTTTAGACAAGTGAATTGATAATCCTCCCAATCATAGGCCATACACTCTGATCGTAGTTAGCAATCACATGAGTTTCTAATAGTTGGAAAGCAACAAATAAGGACTAGGATTAATTACCAAAGGTTGCTTGCGCACATACTTTTAAGAGAAGTAGCTTGATTTTCACATTTGTAAACTCCACGAGTATTTCAACCATGTAATGCAAAACAAAATCTATTCTTTGAAACTTAATTTGTCATATAATTTTTTTGATGGATGAAATGAAGAGAAGTGCACTAATAGATAAAATGTCTATTTTAATACCTACTCCTAAAATCTATTTGCTAGAGGTTTTGTTTTCTTCTTACCATTTATTTGCTACAGGCTCTATTTTCTTCCTTTCGTAGGCTACACTAATTTCTATAGGCTCCTCTGGATTATTTTTTATTCTTATCGTCTATTTGCTATAGTCTCTATTTTCTTCCTATCGTTGGTTGCTTTGTTTTCTACAGGCTCTGTTTTCTTTTTATCATCTATTTGCTATAGGCTCTATTTTCTTCTTGTCGTCTATTTGCTACAAGTTTTGTGTTCTTTTTACCATAGGATGCTTTATTTTCTATAAACTCCTACAGGCTTTGTTTTCTTCTTACTATTTATTTGTTAAAGGTTTTGTTTCCTTCTTATCGTCTATTTGCTAAAGACTTTGTTTTCTTCTTACTGGAGGCTACTCTATTTGGACAAGTAGATTGATAGTCCTCCTAATCTTAGCCTATACACTCTAATGGTAGCCAACAATCACATAAGTTTCCAACAATTAGAAAGCAACAATGAGGAGGAAAATCAATTGTTAAAAGTTGCATGTGCACATAATTTTGAAAGAAATAGCTTGATTTTCTAATTTGTAAACTCCACAAATATTTCAACCATGTAATGCAAAACAGAATTTATTTGTTATAGCTTAATTTGTTGTATAATCTTTTTGCTATAGGCTCTATTTTCTTCCTACCTTAGGTTGCACTATTTTTACAGTCTCCTATAGATTTTGTTTTCTTTCTATTGTCAATTTGTTATAAGCTTTATTTTTTTCTTACCATAGGATGCTCTATTTTTTTTTTACTATTTTTTTGCTACAAGTTATGTTTTCTTGCTACCTTAGGCTATTTAGTTTTCTATGAGCTCCTACAGTCTCTGTTTCTTCTTATTGTTTAACTCCTACAGGCTTTGTTTTCTTCTTACCATTTATTTGTTAGAGCTCTATTTTCTTCTTACCGTAGGCTGCTCTATTTAGACAAGTGAATTGATAATCCTCCCAATCTTAGCCCATACACTCTAACGGTAGCCAGTAGTCACATGAGTTTCCAACAGTTGGAACAACAATAAATGGGGACGAGGATTAATTGCCAAAGGTTGCCTATGCATATAATTTTGAAAGAAATAACATGATTTTCAAATTCATAAACTCCACTGGTATATCCTATTACATCAATAAGTCAAGAGATAGTTGCCTAGAAGTAAACCAATCTTGGTTAACCATAAAGGCAGTCTTGTTGTCACTGTAATAATTATAATCATCTTTTACAACACCAGTTATCCCTACTTCAACATACTTGATGTCAGGAGGAATGGTGGCTTGATAGCATCTCAGGCCATAACAACCATCACTTCTTTAGGTTCTGCTACAAAAGAAAAGAAACCCACCAACAGGGTGGTGATTCGTCAAAAGCATAGGATAATTGTTTTAACCTGTAACTATGAACCTGTTATATACACTTGAATAGAAGAAAGGGTTGTTTGACATGTCAATTATTCCATCAAAGCTTTTGTTGTTGTTGCAGTTGTAAAAAAAGACTTAATTATTAACTTAAACCAAACCTCTAATTGAAATGTTGAGCAATTCCATTTCCATGCTTGTTAAGAAAGGTTTGGGAGGCCTAAAGGTGTCATTACAATCTACCACAAAGTTGTCATTCAAGGAACAATTGGGTCTAACTCCAAAAGAGAAGGGAATGACAACATCTCCACATTTAACTTTACATCTAGGATGTGCTAAAAATTCATCTTATGCTACTACTTTTGTGAACCATAATAGCAAAATGACACGAAATAAAATTGGAGTTGCCATTAAGAATATAGCCTACGAAATTGATCACTCTTCATCTTTAATTTTAATTATAATAAGTATAATACTTAAATCAAATTATATATATATAACATAAAACAACTATAAAAAAAAATTATAAAACAAAAAATGAATTAAAAAATAATATATATAATATACTAAATTAAATTAAAATATATAATATATATTATAATAATGATTCTAATAATTAATTAGAATATGGATTATAATATATAATATGAATTATATGGAATAAGAAATATAGAATAAAATTGGAATAAATATTAATATGGAATGAAAACATATTGTGTCCAATAGGATTTGAACCTATACCAAGGTTTAGAAGACCTATGCCCTATTGAAAAAATTTTGGGAATTGCATATTTAACTAAATGATGGACTAAACTTTTTAGAATTCTATTTATAAATTTTATTTATATATTATATAATTAATGTTATATATAGTATTCTATATAGTAATAAAATTATGTATAATATTATAATTATATTAATTATTATATATATTATATTATTATTTATTACCATTACTTTTCTCTTATCATTATTTCATTCTCGTAATATATAGATAACAAAATATAGCTAATAAATAGATTACATATATCGTATAATTTAAATACTTAAATATACTAACTAATAAGACTTTGACTATTAAGCATTTACCTAAAAATTATGGGCAGCCACTTGTAGTTGACTAAAAGTGAAGGTTAGCTCTGTTTTTTACAAGTTCTTAATAAACAATACTTGCTGAGACTTTTGAAATTTATTTGCAACAAGTTTTATTTTTTTTTTACGATCTATTTGCTACAAGTTTTGTTTTCTTCTTACCATAGACTGTTTTGTTTGGACAACTAGAATAATTTTGAAACCCATACACTTTAATGGTAACTAATAGTCACTTAAGTTTCCAACAACTAGAAAAGCAATAAATGAAGACGAGGATTAATTACCAAAGGTTGCCTATGCACGTAATTTTGAAATAAGTAGCTTGATTTTCAAATTCATAAACTTCACGAGTATTTCAACTATGTAATGCAAAACAAAATCTATTTAATGAAATATAATTTTCTGTATAATCTTTTTTAATGGATGAAAGGAAGAGGAGTGCATGAACAGATAAAATGTCTATTTTAATACCTACTTCTAAAATCTATTTACTATAGGCTCTATTTTCTTCTTACCATCTATTTGCCAGAGGCTTTGTTTTCTTCTTACAGTTTATTTACTGCAGCTTTGTTTTCTTCTTTCCATAGGCTACTTTGTTTTTTATTAGCTCCTTTAGGTTTTGTTTTCTTCTTACCATCTATTTGCTATATGCTTTGTTTTCTTCCTACCTTAGGCTACTTTGTTTTCTTCTTAATGTCTATTTGCTACAAGCTCTATTTTCTTCTTACAATAAGTTGCTTTATTTTCTACAGGCTTTGTTTTCTTCTTATAGTCTATTTGCTACAAGCTTTGTTTTCTTCTTTCCATAGGCTACTCTGTTTTCTATTGGCTCCTCCAAGTTCTATTTTCTTCTTACCATTTATTTGCTACAGGTTTTATTTTCTTCCTACCTTAGGCTATTTTGTTTTCTTTTTAACATCTATTTGCTACAAGCTTTATTTTCTTCTTACAATAGGTTGCTTTATTTTCTATAGGCTCCTACAAGCTATGTTTTTTTCTTACCATTTATCTGCTAGAGGCTCTGTTTTGTTTTTACTGTAGGTTGCTCTATTTGTACAAGTGGATTGACAGTCCTTCCAATCTTAGCCCATACACTCTGATGGTAGCTAGCAGTTACATGAGTTTCCAATAGTTGGAAAGTAACAAATGAGGATAAGGATTAATTACCAAAGGTTGTTTGTGCACATAATTTTGCAAGAAGTAGCTTGATTTTCAAATTCGTAAACCCCATGGGTATTTTAACCATGTAATGCAAAACAAAATCTATTCATTAAAACTTAATTTTCCATATAATCTTTTTTTATAGATGAAAAAAAGGGGAGTGCATGAACAGATAAAATGTTTATTTTGGCACATACTCCTAAAATCTATTTGCTACAGGCTTTATTTTCTTCTTACTATCTATTTGTTATAGGCATTGTTTTCTTCTTTCCATATGCTACCCTATTTTCTACAAACTCCACTAGGTTCTATTTTTTTCTTATTTTTTATTTGCTATAGGTTTTATTTTCTTCCTACCTTAAACTGTTGTGTTTTCTTCTTACCGTCTATTTACTACAGGCTTTGTTTTCTTCTTACCATAGGTTGTTCTATTTTCTACAGGCTCCTATAGGCTCTATATTCTTCCTACCATTTATTTGCTAGAGGCTCTGTTTTCATCTTATCGTCTATTTGCTAAAGACTTTGTTTTCTTCTTATTAGAGGCTGCTCTGTTTAGACAAATGGATTGACAGTCCTCCTAATCTTAACCCATACATGCTAATGGTAACTAGCAGTCACATGAGTTTACAACAATTGGAAAGCAACAAATGAGGATAAGGATTAATTACTAAAGCTTTCTAGTAAACAAAATTTTAAAAGAAGTAGCTTGATTTTCAAATTTGTAAACTCCATGGGTATTACAACCAAGTAATGCAAAACATAATCTATTCATTGAAACTTAATTTGCCATATAATCTTTTTTCATGGATGAAAAGAAGAGGAGTGCACAGAAAGATAAAATGTCTATTTCAGTACCTACTCCTAAAATCTATTTGTTATAGACACTATTTTCTTCTTTTCGTAAGTTACTCTATTTTCTACAGGCTCTTCTAGGTTCTATTTTCTTCTTAACGTTTCTTTGTTATAGGCTTTGTTTTTTTTCCTACCTTAGGTTGCTTTATTTCTACAAGCTTTGTTTTCTTTTTATTGTCTATTTGCTACAGACTTTATTTTCTTCTTACCATTTATTTGCTAGAGTCTTTGTTTTCTTCTTACTGAAGGCTACTCTATTTGGACAAGTGGATTGATAGTCCTCCCAATCTTAGCCCATACATTTTGATGGTAGCTAGTAGTCACACAAGTTTCCTACAATTGGAATGGAACAAATGAGGACGATGATTAATTACCAAAGGTTGCCAGTGCACATAATTTTGAAAGAAATAACTTGATTTTCAAATTTGTAAACTCCACAGGTATTTCAACCATGTAATGCAAAACATAATCTATTCATTGAAACTTAAATTGCTGTATAATCTTTTTTAGTTGATGAAAGGAAGAGGAGTGCACGAACAAATGAAATGTCTATTTTAGTACCTACTCCTAAAATCTATTTGCTACAGGCATTGTTTTCTTCTTACCTTTTATTTGCTATAGGATTTATTTTCCTTTTACCATCAGCTGCTCTGTTTTCTTCTTACCATTTATTTGCTAGAGGTTATATTTTCTTCTAACTGCCTATTTGGTAGAGACTCTATTTATTTTCTTCTTATCAAAGGCTGCTCTGTTTGGACAAGTGGATTGACAGTTGGAATGCAACAAATGAAGACGAGGATTAATTGTCAAAGGTTGACAATACGTATAATTTTGAAAGAAGTAGGTTGATTTTGAAATTCATAAACTCTACGAGTATTTCAATCATGTAATGCAAAACAAGATTTATTCATTGAAGCTTAATTTTCCATATAATCCTTTTTATGGATGATAGGAAGAGGAGTGCACAAACAAATAAAATATATATTTTAGTATCTATTTGTTATAGGTTCTGTTTTTTTCTTACCGTCTATTTGCTACGGGCTTTGTTTTCTTATTTCCGTAGGCTGCTATGTTTTCTACAGGCTCCTCCAAGTTTCATTTTCTTTTTACCGTCTATTTTCTATAAGCTCTCTTTTCTTCCTACCTTAGGTTGTTTTATTTTCTATAGGCTCATATAAGCTCTATTTTCTTCTTACTGTCTATTAGCTACAGGCATTGTTGTCTTCTTACCATAGGTTACTCTGTTTTCTACAGGCTCGTATAGGCTCTATTTTCTTCCTACCGTTTATTTGCTAGAAGCTCTATTTTCTTCTTATTGTCTACTTGCTATAGGCTTTATTTTTTTCTTACCAAAGGCTATTCTATTTGGATAAGTGGATTGATAGTCCTCCTAATCTTAGCCCATTCACTTTGATGGTAGCCAACAATCATACGAGTTTCCAATAGTTGGAATGGAACAAATGAGAACGAGGATTAATTACCAAAGGTTGCCAATGTACATAATTTTGAAAGAAACAACTTGATTTTCAAATTCATAAACATCACAGGTATTTCAACCATGTAATGCAAACTAAAATTTATTCATTGAAACTTCATTTATCGTATAATCTTTTTTGGTGGATGAAAGGAAAAGGAGTGCACAAATAAATAAAATGTCAATTTTAGTACCTACTCCTAAAATATATTTGCTATAGGCCCTGGTTTCTTTTTACCATATATTTGTTACAGGCTCTATTTTCTTCTTTTCATAGGCTACTTTATTTTCTACCAACTCTTCCAGGTTTTGTTTTCTTCTTACTGTTTATTTGCTACAAGCTTTGTTTTTTTCCTATCTTAGGTTACTCTGTTTCTACAAGCTCCTACAGGTTATGTTTTCTTCATACCGTCCATTTCCTACTAGCTTTGTTTTCTTCTTACCATTGGCTACTCTGCTTACAACATGCTTTATTTTTTTCTTATCATTTATTTGCTAGAGACTCTGTTTTCTTCTTACCATCTATTTGCTAGAGTCTCTATTTTCTTTTTACCAGAGGTTGCTGTGTTTGGACATGTGGATTAACAGTCCTTCCAATCTTGGCCCATACACTCTGATGGTATCCAACAGTCACATGAGTTTCCAATAGTTGGAATGCAACAAATGAGGATGAGGATTAATTACCAAAGGTTATTAGTGCACATAATTTTGAAAAAAGTAGCTTAATTTTCAAATTTGTAAACTCTATGTGTATTTCAAGCATGAAATGCAGAACAAATCTATTCATTAAAACTTAATTTTCCATATAATCTTTTTTTATGGACAAAAGGAAGAGGAGTGTACGAACATATAAAATGTTTATTTTTGTACCTACTCCTAAGATCTATTTGCTACATGTTATATTTTTTTTTCTTTTCGTAAGCTGCTCTATTTTCTATAGGCACCTCTAGGTTCTACTTTCTTTTTAGCATTTATTTGCTACAGGCTATATTTTTTTCATACCTTAGATTGCTCTGTTTCTACAAGCTCTGTTTTCTTCTTACCTTCCATTTATTATAAGCTATGTTTTCTTCTTACCATTTATTTGCTAGAGGTTTTATTTTCTTCTTATCATTTATTTGCTAAAGGCTCTATTTTCTTGTTATCGGAGGTTGCTTTGTTTGGACAAGTGGATTGACAGTCCTCATAATCTTAGCCCATACACTCTAATGGTAGCCAACAGTCACAAAAGTTTGTAATAGTTGGAAAGCAACAAATGAGGATAATGAGTAATTAACCAAGGTTACTTGTGCACATAATTTTGAAAGGAGTATGTTGATTTTCAAATTCGTAAACTCCACAGGTATTTCAGCCATGTAATGCAAAACATAATCTATTCATTAAAGTTTAATTTGTCGTATAATCTTTTTTTATGAATGAAAGGAAGATGAGTGCACAAAAGATAAAATATCTATTTTAGTACCTACTGCTAAAATCTATATGCTATAGGCTTTCTTTTCTTCTTACCTTCTATCTGTTATAGTTGGAAAGTAACAAATGAGGACAATAAGTAATTACCAAAGGTTACTTATGCACATAATTTTGAAAGAAGTAGGTTAATTTTCAAATTTGTAAACTCCATAGGTATTTCAGCCATGTAATGCAAAACATAATTCATTCATTGAAGCTTAATTTGCCGTATAATCTTTTTTGATGGATGAAAGGAAAGGGAGTGCACAAACAAATAAAATATCTATTTTAGTACCTACTCATAAAATGTATTTGCTATAGGTTCTATTTTCTTCTTATCATCTATTTCCTACAGGCTCTATCTCTTCTTTTCATAGACTACTATATTTTTTACTGACTCCTCCAAGTTTTGTTTTCTTCTTATCGTCTATTCTCTATAGGCGTTATTTTCCTCCTACCTTAGCTTGCTCTATTTTCTACAGGCTCTCTTTTCTTTTTACCGTCTATTTGCTACAAGTTCTGCTTTTTTCTTACCATAAGTTGCTCTATTTTCTACAGGCGCCTACAGGCACTATTTTCTTCTTACCATTTATTTCCTAGAGGTTTTATTTTCTTCTTACCTGACATTGTTTTGTTTGGACAAATGGATTGATGATACTCCTAATCTTAGCCCAAGCACTCTAATAGTGGCCAATTGTCATATAAGTTTCTAACAGTTGGAATGCAACAAATAAGGATGAGGACTAATTACCAAAGGTTGTCTGTGCACATAATTTTGAAAGAAGTAGGTTGATTTTCAAATTTATCCACGGGTATTTCAACCATGTAATGCAAAATAGAATATATTCATTGAAACTTAATTTGCTATATAATCTTTTTTTATGGATGAAAGGAAAAGGAGTGCACGAAGAGATAAAATGTCTATTTTAGTACCTACTCCCAAAATCTATTTGCTACAAGCTCTGTTTTCTTCTTACCATCTATTTGTTATAAGCTCTATTTTCTTCTTACTGTCTATTTGCTATAGGCTCTGTTTCTTTTTTCCCTACATTACTCTATTTTCTATAGGCTCCTCTAGATTTTATTTTATTTTTACTGATTATTGCTACAGGCTCTATTTTTTTCCTCTCTTAGGCTGCTCTGTTTTTATAGGCTCCTACAAGTTTTGTTTTATTCTTACTGTCTATTTGCTAGAAGCATTGTTTTATTCTTACCATAGGCTACTCTATTTTCAACATACTCTATTTTCTTCTTATTGTTTATTTGCTAGAGGCTCTGTTTTATGTTGATCGTGGGCTACTCTATTTGGACAAGTGAATTGACTATCCTCCTAATCTTAGGCCATACACTTTGATGGTAGGTAGCAATCACTTGAGTTTCTAATTGTTGGAAAGCAATAAATAAGGATGAGGATTAATTACCAAAAGTTGCTTGTGCATATATTTTTGATAGAAATAGCTTGATTTTTAAATTCGTGTAGTCCATGGGTTTTTCAATTGTGTAATGCAAAATAAAATTTATTCATTGAAACTTATTTTGCCGTATAATCTTTTTTTATATGAAAGGAAGAGGAGTGCACGAACAAATAAAATGTCTATTTTAGTATATACTCCTAAAATCTATTTACTGTAGGCTCTATTTTCTTCTTATTGTTTATTTGCTACAGGCTTTATTTTCTTCTTTCTATAGGCTACTATGTTTTCTACAAACTCCTCCAAGTTTTGTTTTCTTATTACCGTTTATTTGCTATAGGCTTTGTTTTCTACAAGCTCTTATATGTTCTATTTTCTTCTTATTATCTATTTGCTACAGGCTCTGTTTTCTTCTTACTGTTTATTTGTTAGAGGTTTTGTTTTCTTCTTACCGTCTATTTGCTAGAGGCTCTATTTTCTTGCTACCAAACACTGCTTTGTTTGGACAAGTGGATTAATAGTCCTCTTAATCTTAGCCCATAAACTCTAATGGTAGCCAACAGTCACATGAGTTTCTAATAGTTGGAAAGCAACAAATGAGGACGAGGATTAATTACCAAGGGTTACCTATGCATATAATTTTGAAAGAAGTAGCTTGATTTTCAAATTTGTATACTCTAGGGGTATTTCATCCATATAATGCAAAACAAAATCTATTGATTGAAGCTTAATTTTCCATATAATCTTTTTTGATGGATGAAAGGAAGAGGAGTGCACAAACAGATAAAATGTCTATTTTAGTATCTACTTATAAATTCTATTTACTACAAGTTCTATTTTCTTCTTTCCGTAGGCTGCTTTGTTTTCTACATGCTCCTTTCAGGTTCTGTTTTCTTCTTATTGTCTATTTGCTACAAGCTCTATTTTCTTCCTTCCTTAGGCTACTTTGTTTTCCATAGGCTCTTTTGGGCTTTGTTTCTTTATACCATCTATTTGTTACAAGCTTTGTTTTCTTCTTACCATAGGCTACCCTATCTTGTTGAGACTCTTATGAAATCTATTTGCTACAAACTTTGTTTTCTTCTTACCTTCTTTTTGCTATAAGCTCTATTTTCTTCTTACCATCTATTTGCTACAAGCTTTATTTTCTTCTTACCAAAAAAAAAAACCTACAACAATCCTCTGTTTTTCCTTGTTTGAAATTCCTTTTTACCCCTTCCCTACTAAAATTGAAGGCCAACTCCTTGTGGATTGCCTTGTAAAATTGATGCCTTTGTATTTTTTGGTTACCAATTCCCTACTAGTTGACTTTTTTGGCTTGCCTTCTAAAATCGATGCTTATATGTTTTATTTTCCTTGTGTTAAATGTAATTTTTCAATTTAATACGTAATTAGTATATATGAGTCAAATAATTTATAAAGTTCATATTGAGTAATACAACTTATAAAGTTCATATATTTTAATTTATGATGTTAAGAGTTAAAAGAAATTAAAAATTAGAAACTTGTTAAATTGAGAAATAAAAATAATTTCATTCAACTTTTTTATGTAAAATGAAAATTGAGAAAATAGAATAGTTATATAACAATATTTTAAAGATATTACATATTATAAAATATAATAAAAAGTGAAATTTTATATCTTATTATATAAAATTATATATTACAAAGTTCTTAAAAATTTAAAAGTTAAATAGAAGTTAATTAAAGTTAGTGGAAAAACTTGTCAAAAAAACTCTAAATAATCTTATTAACCCTGTTAATAATGACTTAAAAAATAATTTATTAAAAGTTGAAGATTATATCAAATTTAAATATATACTATAAATACTTGTGAGATTGAACTAAAATTAAAAGAA
>JAHOYR010005405.1:68414-86348 GCA_023213295.1 Bruguiera hainesii | reverse complement strand
TTACTTGAATTTTTGCTCAATTAACATATTCAAATATTATATTTTTCACATACTATATTTTTCTCACCAATTAAATCAAACGACATTAACAATAAATTTAAAAATGAAAATATTTCAATTTTGCAATTTTTAGAATTTTAAAATCTATTAGGGATAAATGAATTGTTAATACTCTGTTGAATTTAAATTTTGCAATTTTCTAAATTGTCTCCTTTGCTTCAACGCAATTTGAAATAATTTATATAATCTTCAAGCAAATTACTTAAGAAAAAACAAGAGCAATGCATTGTCTTAAGAAGGTTTTACACTCTCATCTAGGGATATATGCTTAACACAACATTGAAACTTGGGATTGCTATTTTTCATATTTATCTACTAAAGTGTATTTTATGCAATTGAGTCCATTACTTGTATTTTTGTTCAATTAACTTATTCAAATATTGTATTTTTCTCACCGATCAAATCAAACGATATTAACAACAAATTTAAAAATCAAAATATTTCATTTTTACAATTTTTAGAATTTTAAATTCTACTAGGGATAAATGAATTGTAAATACACTGTTGAATTTAAATTTTGCAATTTTCTTAATTGTCTCCTTTGTCTCAATGCAATTTGAAATGATTTATAGAATTCTTGTCTTCAGACAAATTACTTAAGAAAAAGGAAAAGCAATGGACTCTAATAAGGTGGTTCCCCACTCCTATCTAGAGTTTCAGCTTTAGACAACCTTGAAACTTAAGATTGTTATTTATAATATTCATCCACTAAAGTGTCTTTTATGCAATTGAGTCCATTACTTGTATTTTTGTTCAATTAACATATTCAAATATTGTATTTTTCTCACTAATCAAATCAAAAGACATTAACAATAAATTTAAAAATCAAAATATTGCATTTTTTCAATTTTTAGAATTTTAAAATCTACTAGGGATAAATGAATTGTAAATTCTCTGTTTAATTTAAATTTTTCTATTTTCTGAATTGTCTCCTTTACCTCAATGCAATTTAAAATGATTTATATAATCATCAGGCAAATTACTTAAGAAAAAGCAAAAGCAACGAACTGTAACAAGAAGGTTCTGCACTCCCATCTAGGGATATATGCTTAACACAACATTGAATCTTGGGACTGCTATTTATGATATTCATCCACTAAAGTGTATTTTATGCAATTAAGTCCATTACTTGTATTTTTGGTCAATTAAGATATTCTAATATTGTATTTTTCCCACCAATCAACTCAAACGACATTAACAACAAATTTAAAAATCAAAATATTGCATTTTTGAAATTTTTAGAATTTTAAAATTTGCTAGGGATAAATGAATTGTTAATACTCTATTGAATTTAAATTTTGCAAGTTTCTTAATATTCTCCTTTGCCTCAATGCAATTTGAAATGATTTATAGAATTCTTGTCTTCAGACAAATTACTTAAGAAAATGGAAAAGTAATGGACTCCAATAAGGTGGTTCCCCATTCTTATCTAGGGATATATGCTTCACACAACCTTGAAACTTCAGATTGCTATTTATAATATTCATCTACTAAAGTGTCTTTTATGCAATTGAGTCCATTACTTGTATTTTTGCTCAATTAACATATTCAAATATTATATTTTTCACATATTATATTTTTCTCACCAATTAAATCAAACGACATTAACAATAAATTCAAAAATCAAAATATTTCAATTTTGCAATTTTTAGAATTTTAAAATCTGCTAGGGATAAATGAATTGTCAATAGTCTATTGAATTTAAATTTTGCAATTTTCTGAATTGTCTCATTTGCCTTAATGCAATTTGAAATGATTTATATAATCTTCAGCCAAATTACTTAAGAAAAAGCAAAAGCAATAGATTGTAATAAGAAGATTTTGCACTTCCATCTAAAGATATATGCTTAACACAACATTGAAACTTGGATTTGCTGTTTATAATATTCATCCACTAAATTGTATTTTATGCAATTGAGTCCATTACTTGTATTTCTATTCAATTAACATATTCAAATATTATATTTTTCACATATTATATTTTTCTCAACAATTAAATTGAATGACATTAACAATAAATTTAACAATCAAAATATTTCAATTTTGCAATTTTTTGAATTTTAAAATCTACTAGGGATAAATGAATTGTCAATACTCTATTGAATTTAAATTTTTTCAATTTTTTGAATTGTCCCCTTTGCCTCAAAGCAATTTGAAATGATTTATATAATCTTCAAGCAAATTATTTAAGAAAAAGAAAAAGCAATGGATTGTAATAAGAAGGTTATGTAATCACATCTAGGGTTATATCCATAACATAACATTGAAACTTAGGATTGTTATTTATAATGTTCATCCACTAAAGTGTATTTTATGCAATTGAGTCCATTACTTATATTTTTGTTCGATTAAGATATTCAAATATTGTATTTTTTCACCAATCAAATCAAATGACATTAACAATAAATTTAAAAATTAAAATATTGCATTGGTGCAATTTCTAGGATTTTAAAATCTACTAGGGATAAATGAATTATCAATTCTTTGTTGAATTTAAATTTTGCTATTTTCTGAACTGTCTCTTTTGCCTCAATGCAATTTGAAATGATTTATATAATATTCAGGCAAGTTACTTAAGAAAAAACAAAAGCAATGGACTGTAATAAGAAGGTTCTGCACTCCCATCTAAGGATATGTGCTTAGCACAACATTGAAACTTGGGATTGCTATTTATAATATTCATCCACTAAAGTGTATTTTATACAACTGAGTCCATTACTTGTAATTTTGGTTAATTAAGATATTCAAATATTGTATTTTTCTCACCAATCAAATCAAAGGACATTAACAACAAATTTAACAATCAAAATATTGCATTTTTGCCTTTTTCATAATTTTTAAATCTGTTAAGGATAAATGAATTGTCAATACTTTGTTGAATTTAAATTTTGTAATTTTCTTAATTTTCTTTTTTGCCTCAATGCAATTTGAAATGATTTATAGAATTCTTGTATTTAGACAAATTACTTAAGAAAAAGCAAAAGCAATGGATTGTAATAAGAAGGTTCTGCACTCCCATCTAGGGATATATGCTTAACAAAACATTGAAACTTGTGTTTGCTATTTATAATATTCATCTAATAAAGTGTATTTTATGCAATTAAGTCCATTACTTGTATTTTTGTTCAATTAACATATTCAAATCTTATATTTTTCACATATCATATTTTTCTCACCAATTAAATCAAACGACATTAATAATAAATTTAAAAATCAAAATATTTCAATTTTGCAATTTTTAGAATTTTAAAATCTGCTATGGATAAGTCAATTGTCAGTACTCTGTTGAATTTAAATTTTGCAATTTTTTCAATTGTCTCTTTGCCTCAATGCAATTTGAAATGATTTATATAATCTTCGGGCAAATTACTTCAGGAAAAGCAAAAGCAATGGACTATAATAAAAAGGTTTTGCACTCCCATCTAAGGATATCTACTTAACATAACATTGAAACTTGAGATTAATATTTATAATATTCATCCATTAAAGTTTATTTTATGTAATTGAGTCCATTACTTGTATTTTTATTCAATTAAGATATTCAAATATTGTATTTTTCTTACCAATCAAATCAAACGACATTCATAATAAATTTAAAAATCAAAATATTGCATTGTTGCAATTTTTAAAATTTTAAAATCTGTTAGGGATAAATGAATTGTCATTACTCTATTGAATTGAAATTTTGCAATTTTCTTAATTGTCTCCTTTGCCTCAATGCAATTTGAAATGATTTATATAATCTTCAGGCAAGTTACTTAAGAAAAACCAAAAGTAATGGACTATAATAAGAGGCAAGTTACTTAAGAGGGTTCTGCAATTTGAGGTTACTCAAGTTACTTAATATAACATTGAAACTTGAGATTGCTATTTATCATATTCATCCATTAAAGTGTATTTTATGCAATTGAGTCTATTACTTGTCTTTTTGTTCAATTAAGATATTCAAATATTGTATTTTTCTCACCGGTCAAATCAAACGACATTCACAATAAATTTAAAAATCAAAATATTGCATTTGTGTAATTTTTAGAATTTTAAAATCTGCTAGGGATAAATGAATTGTCAATACTCTGTTGAATTGAAATTTTGTCTCCCTTGCCTCAATGCAATTTGAAATGATTTATATAATTTTCATGCAAATAACTTAAGAAAAAGTAAGAGCAATAGACTGTAATAAGAAGGTTCTGCACTTGTATCTATGGATATATGCTTAAAACAACATTGAAACTTGGGATTATTACTTATAACATTCATCCACTAAAGTGTATTTAATGCAATTGAGTCCATTACATGTATTTTTGTTCAATTTACATATTCAAATATTGTATTTTTCTCAGAAATTAAGTCAAACGACATTATCAATAAATTTAAAAATCAAAATATTTCAATTTTGCAATTTTTTGAATTTTAAAATCTGTTATGAATAAGTGAATTGTCAATACTCTGTTGAATTTAAATTTTGCAACTTTCTAAATTGTATCCTTTGCCTTAATGCAATTTGAAATGATTTATTTAATTTTTAGACAAATTACTTAAGAAAAAACAAAAGCAATGAACTATAATAAGAAGGTTTTGCACTCCCATTTAGAGATATATCCTTAACACAACATTGAAACGTGGGACTGCTATTTATAATATTCATCCACTAAATTGTATTTTATACAATTGAGTCCATTACTTGTATTTTTGTTTAATTAAGATATTCAAATATTGTATTTTTCTCACCAATCAAATCAAACGACATTAACAATAAATTGAAAAATCAAAATATTGCATTTTTGCAATTTTTAGAATTTTAAAATCTGCTAGGGATAAACGAATTGTCAATAATCTGTTGAATTTAAATTTTGCAATTTTCTTAATTGTCTCCTTTACCTCAATGCAATTTGAAATGATTTATAGAATTCTTGACTTCAAACAAATTACTTAAGAAAAAGGAAAAGCAATGGACTCTAATAATATGGTTCTACACTACCATCTAGGGATATATGTTTCACACAATCTTGAAACTTGTAATTGCTATTTATAATATTCATCCACTAAAGTGTCTTTTATGCAATTGAGTCCATTACTTGTATTTTTGTTCAATTAACATATTCAAATATTATATTTTTCACATATTACATTTTTCTTAGCAATTAAATCAAACGACATTAACAATAAATTTAAAAATGAAAATATTTCAATTTTGCAATTTTTAGAATTTTAAAATCTGTTAGGGATAAATGAATTGTCAATACTCTATTGAATTTTCTCCTTTGCTTGAATGCAACTTGAAATGATTTATATAATCTTCAGGCAAGTTACTTAAGAAAAAAAAAAAGTAATGGACTGTAATAAGAATGTTCTGCACTCCCATCTAAGGATATCTACTTAACACAACATTAAATCTTGGGATTGCTATTTATAAGATTCATCCACAAAAGTGTCTTTTATGCAATTATGTCCATTACCTCTATTTTTGTTTAATTAAGATATTCAAATATTCTATTTTTCTCACCAATCAAATCAAACGACATTTACAATAAATTTAAAAATCAAAATATTGCATTTTTGCAATTTTTAGAATTTTAAAATCTACTACGGATAAATGAATTGTCAATACTCTATTGAATTGAAATTTTGTTATTTTCCGAATTGTCTCCTTTGCCTCAATGCAATTTGAAATGATTTATATAATCTTTAGGTAAATTACTTAACAAAATGCAAAAGCAATGGACTATAATAAGAAAGTTCTGCACTCCGATCTAGAGATATGTGCTTCACACAACATTCAAACTTGGAATTGCTATTTATAATAATCATCCACTAAAGTGTATTTTATGCAATTGAGTCCATTACTTTTAATTTTGTTCAATTAAGATATTCAAATATTGTATTTTTCTCACCAATCAAATCAAACGATATTAATAATAAATTTAAAAATCAAAATATTGCATTTTTGCAATTTCTAGAATTTTAAAATCTGCTAAGGATAAATGAATTGTCAATTCTTTGTTAAATTTAAAATTTGCTATTTTCTAAATTGTCTCTTTTGCCTCAATGCAATTTAAAATGATTTATATAATCTTCAGGCAAATTACTTAAGAGAAAGCAAAAACAATGGACTATAAGGGATATATGCTTAAGACAACAATGAAACTTAGGATTGTTAATTATAATATTTATCCACTAAAGTGTATTTAATACAATTGAGCCCATTACTTGTGTTTTTGTTCAATCAACTTATTCAAATATTGTATTTTTCTCACCAACCAAATCAAACGACATTAACAACAAATTTAAAAATCAAAATATTGTATTTTTGCAATTTTTAGAATTTTAAAATCTACTAGGGATAAATAAATTGTCAATAATCTATTGAATTTAAGTTTTGCAATTTTTTTATTTGTCTCCTTTACCTCAATGCAATTTGAAATGATTTATAGAATTATTGTCTTCAGACAAATTACTTAAGAAAAAGGAAAAGCAATGGACTCAAATAAGATGGTTCCCCACTCCTATCTAAGGATATATGCTTCACACAACATTGAAACTTGAGATTGCTATTTATAATATTCATCCACTAAAGTGTATTTAATGCAATTGAGTTCATTATTTGTATTTTTGTTCAATTAACTTATTCAAATATTGTATTTTTTTCACCTATCAAATCAACCGGCATTAATAAAATATTTTAAATTCAAAATATTTCACTTTTGCAATTTTTGGAATTTTAAAATCTACTAAGGATAAATGATTTGCCAATACTTTGTTGAATTTAAATTTTGCAATTTTTTGAATTGTCTCCTTTGCCTTAAAACAATTTGAAATGATTTATATAATCTTCAGGCAAATTAGTTAAGAAAAAGCAGAAACAATGGATTGTAATAAAAAGGTTTTGCAATCCCATCTAGGGATATATGCTTAACACAACATTGAACCTGAATTTGCTATTTATAATATTCATCTAATAAAATGTATTTTAAGTAATTGAGTACATTAATTGTATTTTTGTTCAATTAACATATTCAAATATTATATTTTTCACATATTATATTTTTCTCACCAATTAAATCAAACGACATTAACATTAAATTTAAAAATCAAAATATTTCAATTTTGCACTTTTTCGAATTTTAAAATCTATTAGGGATAAATGAATTGTTAATACTCTATTGGATTTAAATTTTGCATTTTTTGGAATTGTCTCCTTTGCCTCAATGCAATTTGAAATAATTTATGTAATCTTCAGGCAAATTACTTAAGAAAAAGGAAAAGCAATTAACTGTAATAAGAAGGTTCTACACTCTCATCTAAAGATATATGCTTAACACAATATTGAAATTTGGAACTGCTATTTATAATATTGATCCACTAAAGTGTATTTTATGCAATTGAATCCATTACTTGTATTTTTGTTCAATTAACTTATTCAAATATTATATTTTTCTCACCAATCAAATCAAACAACATTAACAACAAATTTAAAAATTAAAATATTGCATTTTTGCAATTTTTAAAATTTTAAAATCTGGTAGGGATAAAGAAATTGTCAATAATTTGTTGAATTTAAATTTTGCAATTTTTTGAATTGTTTACTTTGCCTTAACACAAATTGAAATGATTTATATAATCTTCAAGCAAATTACTTAAGAAAAAGCAAAAGCAATGGACAATAATAAGAAGGTTCTGCACTCCTATCCTAAGATATATACTTAACACAACATTGAAACTTAGGATTACTATTTATAATATTCATCCACTGAAGTGTATTTTATGTAATTGAATCCATTACTTGTATTATTTTTCAATTAACTTATTCAAATATTGTATCTTACTCACCAATCAAATCAAACGACGTTAACAACAAATTTAAAAATTAAAATATTGCATTTTTGCAATTTTAAAATCTACTAGAGATAAATAAATTTTCAATAATCTATAGAATTTAAATTTTGCAATTTTCTTAATTATCTCCTTTGCCTCAATGGAATTTGAAATGATTTATAGAATTCTTTTCTTCAGACAAATTATTTAAGAAAAAGGAAAAGTAATGGACTCAAATAAGATGGTTCCCCACTCTCATCTAGGGATATATGCTTTACACAACTTTGAAACTTGACATTGCTATTTAAAATATTCTTCCATTAAAGTGTCTTTTATGCAATTGAGTCCATAACTTATATTTTTGTTCAATTAACATATTCAAATATTGTATTTTTAGAATTTTAAAATTTGCTAGGCATAAATAAATTGTCAATATTCTATTGAATTTAAATTTTGAAATTTTCTTAATTGTCTCATTTGCCTTAATGCAATTTGAAATGATTTATAGAATACTTGTCTTCAAACAAATTACTAAAAAAAAAAAAAAAAAAGCAATTGACTCTAACAAAAAGGTTCCCCACTCCCATCTAAGGTATATGTTTAACACAACTTTGAAACTTGGGATTGCTAGTTATAATATTTATCCACTAAAGTATATTTTATACAATTGAGTCTATTAGTTGTATTTTTGTTCAACTAACATATTCAAATGTCATATTTTTCTCACCAATCAAATTAAACGATAGTAACAATAAATTTAAAAATCAAAATACTGCATTTTTGCAATTTTTAGAATTTTAAAATCTGCCAAGGATAAATGCATTATCAATAATTTGTTGAATTTAAATTTTGCAATTTTCTTAATTATCACATTTTCCTCAATGCAATTTGTAAGGATTTATATAATTCTTGTCTTCAAACAATTACTTAAGAAAAATCAAAAGCAATGGGCTTTAATAAAAAGGTTCCTCTCTCCTATCTAGGGATATGTGCTTAACACAAATTTGAAACTTGGGATTGCTATTTATAATATTCATCCACTAAAGTGTATTTTATGCAATTGAGTCCATTACTTGTATTTTTGTTCAATTAACTTATTCAAATATTCTATTTTTCTCACCAATCAAATCAAATAACATTAACAACAAATTTGAAAATCAAAATATTTCGTTTTTGCAACTTTTAGAATTTTAAAATCTATTTGGGATATACAAAATGTCAATAATCTGTTGAATTTAAATTTTGCAATTTTCTTAATTGTCTCCTTTGCCTTAATGGAATTTGAAATGATTTATAGAATTGTTATATTCAGACAAATTACTTAAGAAAAAGGAAAAGCAATGGACTCAAATAAGATGGTTCCCCACTCCCATCTAGGGATATATGTTTCACACAACTTTGAAACATGAGCTTGCTATTTATAATATTCATCCACTAAAGTCTCTTTTATGCAATTGAGTCCACTACTCGTATTTTTGTTCAATTAACATATTCAAATATTATATTTTTCACATATTATATTTTTCTCACCAATTAAATCAAACGACATTAATAATAAGTTTAAAGATCAAAATATTTTAATTTTGCAATTTTTAGAATTATAAATTTTACTATGGATAAATGAATTGTCAATATTCTGTTGAATTTAAATTTTGCAATATTCTGAATTGTCTCCTTTGCCTTAACGTAATTTGAAATGATTTATATAATCTTTTGACAAATTACTTAAGAAAAAGCAAAAGCAATGACTGTAACAAGAAGGTTCTGTACTCCCATTTTGAGAGTTGGTATTGCTATTTATAATATTCATCCACTAACAAGCATTTTATACAATTGAGTCCATTACTTGTATTTTTGTTCAATTACTTCTTAAAATATTGCATTTTTCCCACCAATGAAATATAACGACATTAACAACAAATTTAAAAATCAAAATATTGCATTTTTGCAACTTTTAGAATTCTAAAATCTTTTAGGAATAAATAAATTGTCAATAATTTGCAGAATTATAATTTTGCAATTTTCTTAATTATTTCCTTTGCCTCAATGCAATTAGAAATGATTTATAGAATTTTTATCTTCAGAAAAATTACCTAAGAAAAAGGAAAAGCAATGGACCCAAATAAGATGGTTCTGCACTCCCATCCAGGGATATATGCTTCACACAACTTTGAAACTTGAAATTACTATTTATAATATTCATTCACTAAAGTTTCTTTTATACAATTGAGTCCATCATTTGTATTTTTGTTCAATTAACATATTCAAATATTATATTTTTCACGTATTATATTTTTCTCACCAATTAAATCGAAAGACACTAACATTAAATTTAAAAATCAAAATATTTCAATTTTGCAATTTTAAAAATTTTAAAATCTGCTAGGGATAAATGAATTGTCAATACTCTGTTGAATTTAAATTTTGTAATATTCTGAATTGTCTCCTTTTCCTCAACGCAATTTGAAATGATTTATATAATCTTTAGGGAAATTACTTAAGAAAAAGCAAAAGCAATGGACTGTAATAAGAAGGTTTTGCACTCCCATCTAGGGATATATGCGTAACACAACATTGAATCTTGGGACTGCAAGTTATAATATTCATCCACTAAAGTGTATTTTATGCAGTTGGGTCCATTACTTGTATTTTTGTTCAATTAACATATTCAAATATTATATTTTTCACATAATATGTTTTTCTCAATAATTAAATCAAACGACATTGACAATAAATTTAAAAATCAAAATATATCAATTTTGCAATTATTAGAAGTTTAAAATCTACTAGGGATAAATGAAATGTCAATATTTTGTTAAATTTAAATTTTGCAATATTCTGAATTGTCTCTTTTGCATTAACGCAATTTGAAATGATTTATATAGTCTTCAAGCAAATTACTTAAGAAAAAGAAAAAGTAATGGATTGTAACAAGAAGGTTCTGCCCTCCCATCTATGAATATATACTTAGCACAACATTGAAACGTAGGATTGCTATTTATAATATTCATCCACTAAAGTATATTTTATGCAATTGAGTCCATTACTTGTATTTTTTTTCAATTAACTTATGCAAATATTGTATTTTTCTCACCATTCATACCAAACAACATTAACAATAAATTTAAAAAAGAAAATTTTGCATTTTTGCAATTTTTAGAATTTTAAAATCTGTTAGGGATAAATGAATTGTCAATACTCTATTGAATTTAAATTTTGCAATTTTCTTATTTGCCTCCTTTGCCTCAATGCAATTTGAAATGATTTATAGAATTATTGTCTTCAAAAAAATTATTTAAGAAAAAGGAAAAGCAATGGACTCAAATAAGATGGTTCCCACTCCCATATAGGGATATATGCTTCACACAACCTTGAAACTTGGGATTACTATTTATAATATTCATCCACTAAAATGTATTTTATGCAATTAAGTCCATTACTCATATTTTTGTTCAATTAAGATATTCAAATATTGTATTTTTCTTACCAATCAAATCAAACGACATTAACAACAAATTTAAAAATCAAAATATTGCATTTTTGCAATTTTTATAATTTTAAAATCTGCTAGGGATAAACGAATTGTCAATACTCTGTTGAATTTAAATTTTCCAATTTTTGAATTGTCTCCTTTGCCTCAACGCAATTTGAAATGATTTATATAATCTTCAAGCAAATTATTTAAGAAAAAGCAAAAGCAATAGACTGTAACATGAAGGTGCTGCACTCCCATCTATGGATATATGCTTAACACAACATTGAAGTGTGGGATTGCTATTTATAATATTCATCCACTAAAGTATATTTTATGCAATTAATTCCATTACTTGTATTTTTGTTCAATTAACTTATTGAAATATTGTATTTTTCTCACCAATCAAATCAAACAACATTAACAATAAATTTAAAAAAGAAAATATTGTATTTTTGCAATTTTTAGAATTTTAAAATCTACTAGGGATAAATGAATTGTCAATACTTTGTTGAATTGAAATTTTGCAATTTTTTTATTTGTCTCCTTTGCCTCAATGCAATTTGAAATAATTTATAGAATTATTGTCTTCAGACAAATTACTTAAGAAAAAGGAAAAGCAATGGACTCAAATAAGATGGTTCCCCACTCCCATCTAGGGATATATGCTTCACACAACTTTAAAACTTAAGATTGCTATTTATAATATTCATCCACTAAAGTCTCTTTTATGCAATTGAGTCCATTACTTGTATTTTTGTTCAATTAAGATATTCAAATATTATATTTTTCACATACTATATTTTTCTCACCAATCAAATCAAACGACATTAACAACAAATTTAAAAATCAGAATATTACATTCTTGCAATTTTTAGAATTTTAAAATCTACTAGGGATAAATGAATTGTCAATACTCTGTTGATTTTAAATTTTCCAATTTTCTGAATTGTCTCCTTTGCCTCAATGCAATTTGAAATGATTTATATAATTTTCAGGCAAATTACTTAAGAAAAAGCAAAAGCAATGGACTGTAACAAGAAGGTTCTGCACTCCCATCTATGGATTTATGCTTAACACAACATTGAAGTGTGGGATTGCTATTTATAATATTCATCCACTAAAGTATATTTTATGCGATTAATGCCATTACTTGTATTTTTGTTCAATTAACTTATTGAAATATTGTATTTTTCTCACCAATCAAATCAAACGACATTAACAAAAAATTTAAAAAAGAAAATATTGCATTTTTGCAATTTTTAGAATTTTAAAATCTGCTAGGGATAAAGGAATTGTCAATACTCTGTTGAATTGAAATTTTCTAGGGATAAAATCTACTAGGGATAAATTTTCTAAATTGTCTCTTTTGCCTTAAGTCAATTTGAAATGATTTATATAATCTTTTGGCAAATTACTTAAGAAAAAGAAAAAGCAATGGACTGCAATAAAAAGGTTCTACACTCTCATCTAGGGATATATGCTTATCACAACATTCAAACTTGGGATTACTATTTATAATATTCATCCACTAACGTGCATTTTATGCAATTGAATCCATTACTTGTATTTTTGTTCAATTAACTTCTTAAAATATTGCATTTTTCCCACCAATCAAATCTAATGAAATTTAAAAATCAAAATATTGCATTTTTGCAATTTTTCGAATTTTAAAATATACTAGGGATAACTAAATTGTCAATAATCTGCAGAATTATAATTTTTCAAATTTCTTAATTGTCTCCTTTGTCTCAATGCAATTTGAAATGATTTATAGAATTCTTGTATTTAGAAAAATTACTTAAGAAAAAGGAAAAGCAATAGACTCAAATAAAATGATTCCCCACTCCCATCTAGGGATATATGCTTCACACAACTTTGAAACTTGGGATTGCTATTTATAATATTCATCCACAAAAGTCTCTTTTATCCAATTGAGTCCATTACTTGGATTTTTGTTCAATTAACAAATTCAAATATTATATTTTTCACATATTATATTTTTCTTACCAATTAAATCAAACGACATTAACAATAAATTTAAAAATCAAAATATTTCACTTTTGCAATTTTTAGAATTTTAAAATCTGCTAGGGATAAATGAATTGTCAATACTCTTTTGATTTTAAATTTTCCAATTTTCTGAATTGTCTCCTTTGCCTCAACGCAATTTCAAATTATTTATATAATCTTTAGGCAAATTACTTAAGAAAAAGTAAAAGCAATGGACTGTAATAAGAAGGTTCTGCATTTCCATCTAGCATTCCCATCTAGGGATATATGCATAACACAACATTGAATCTTGGGATTGCAAGTTATAATATTCATCCACTAAAGTGTATTTTATGCAATTGGGTCCATTACTTGTATTTTTGTTGAATTAACATATTCAAATATTATATTTTTCACATTTTATGTTTTTCTTACTAATTTAATCAAACGACATTGACAATAAATTTAAAAATCAAAATATATCAATTTTGCAATTTTTAGAAGTTTAAAATCTGCTAGGGATAGATGAATTGTCAATACTAGATGTCAATTTTTAGAAGTTTTTGAATTGTCTCCTTTGCCTCAACGCTATTTGAAATGATTTATATAATCTTCTGGCAAATTACTTAAGAAACAATCAAAGCAATGGACTGTAATCAGAAGGTTATGCACTCTCATCTAGGGATATATGCTTAACACAACATTGAAACTTTGAATTGCTATTTATAGTATTCATCCACTAAAATGTATTTTATGCAATTGAGTCCATTACTTGTATTTTTGTTGAATTAACGTATTCACATATTATATTTTTCTCACCTATCAAATCAAACAACATTAACAATAAATTTAAAAAACAAAATATTGCATTTTTGCAATTTTTGGAAATTTACAATCTGCTAGGGAGAAATGAATTGTCAATACTCTGTTGAATTTAAATTTTACAATTTTTTTGAATTGTCTCCTTTGCCTCAACACAATTTGAAATCATTTATATAATCTTCTAGCAAATTACTTAAGAAAAAGCCAAAGTAATGGCCTATAATCAGATGGTTTTGCACTCCTATCTAAGGATATATGCTTAACACAACATTGAAACTTGGAATTGCTATTTGTAATATTCATCCACTAAAGTGATGCAGAAAACCCCAAAAAGACGTGGCTTAGGGACCCAACGCACACAATGAATCAAAGAGCAACCAGGAAAGCTAAATCAAAGTTCAATAACACAAACCCTAGACCCAATATTCGAAGGAACACGAACCTAGGGTATTCAAGATGGATATAGACGCCACACTCCAGAAAAGGAAGGAATTGGGAGTGATAAGTCGATTTGAACGCCACAAGAAAAAGTACCTCTTGATAAGTTCTTTAGTTCTTAAAAGAACCGAGGGAGAAAAACCCTTGCTTTCTATTTCACTCAAAGTTGTCTGATTTCCAAAGCTTACAAGGGGTGCCTATTTATAGGCTTAGATAGCAATCCTAAAGGGGTAAAATTCCTATTTAGGAGAAATCCCTATTTTGGAGGAATTTCGGACTAATTCTAGCACATACAATGAACTCCTATTTAAGAGTGAATGCTATCACTTAGTTTGACCCATTAAGTAGTCCAATTATATTAATTAGGCTTGGGCTCTCTTTAAAACTTGAATTCGCACCATTTGAAGCCTGGTTGGCCTGAATGTCCAGAATCAGCCCATTTAGTGCTTCTTTAATCTTTCTGACCCTAGCTCGTGTTATTGGGCCTTTTGGAATGTGCAATGGACCTCTAGCATCCATTGAATCTCTAGCTCGTGTTATTGGGCCTTCTGGAATGTGCAATGGACCTCTTGTATCAATTGAAGCTCTAGCTTGTGTTATTGGGCCTTCTTGAATGTGTGATGGACTTTTTGCATCCTTTGAAGCCTTCCACCCATCATCTCTATGATTCTCATCATAAAGTGTATTTTATGCAATTGAATCCATTACTTGTATTTTTGTTCAATTAACATGTTAAAATATTATATTTTTCCCACCAATCAAATCAAACGACATTAACAATAAATTTAGAAATCAAAATATTGCAGTTTTGCAATTTTTAGAATTTTAAAATCTACTAGCGATAAATGAATTTTCCATACTATGTTGAATTTAAATTTTGCAATTTTCTGAATTGTCTCCTTTGCCTCAACGCAATTTAATATGAATTGTATAATGTTCAGGCAAATTACTTAAGAAAAAGCAAAAGCAATGAACTGTAATAAGAAGGTTCTGCACTCTCATCTTGGGATATATGCTTAACACAACATTGAAACTTGGAATTGCTATTTACAATATTCATCCACTAATGTGCATTTTATGCAATTAAGTCCATTAATTGTATTTTTGTTCAATTAACTTGTTAAAATATTGCATTTTTCTCACCAATCAAATCTAACGACATTAACAACAAATTTAAAAATAAAATATTGCGTTTTTGTAACTTTTAGAATTTTAAAATCTACTTGGGATAAATAAATTGACAATAAAATGCAGAATTATAATTTTTCAATTTTCTTAATTTTCCCTTTTGCCTCAATGCAATTTGAAAAGATTTATAGAATTTTTGTCTTCAAACAAATTACTTAAGAAAATGGAAAAGTAATGGACTCAAATAAGATGGTTCCCCAGTCCTATCTAGAGATATATGATTCACACAACTTTAAAACTTCTAATTGTTATTTATAATATTCGTCCACTAAAGTGTATTTTATGCAATTGAGTCCATGACCTGTATTTTTGCTCAATTAACATGTTCAAATATTATATTTTTCTCACCAATCAAATCAAATGACATTAACAATAAATTTAAAAATTAAAATATTACATTTTTGCAATTTTTGAAAATTTACAATTTGCTAGGGATAAATGAATTGTCAATACTCTGTTGAATTTAACTTTTGCAATTTTTTGAATTGTCTCCTTTGCCTTAACGCAATTTGAAATGATCTATATAATCTTTAAGCAAATTACTTAAGAAAAAGCAAAAGCAATGGATTGTAATAAGAAGAGTCTGCACTCCCATCTTGGGATATATGCTTAATACAATAATGAAACTTGGGATTGAGATTTGTACTTTTCGCCCACTAAAGTGTATTTTATGCAATTGAGTCAATTACTTGTATTTTTGTTCAATTAACATATTCAAATATTTTATTTTTCTCACCAATCAAATCAAATGACATTAATAATAAATTTAAAAATCAAAATATTGCATTTTTACAATTTTTAGAATTTTAAAATCTGCCAAGGATAAATGAATTGTCAATACTCTGTTGAATTTAAATTTTGCAATTTTCTGAATTATCTCCTTTGCCTCAACGTAATTTGAAATGATTTATATAATCTTTAGGCAAATTACTTAAGAGAAAACAAAAGCAATCGATTGTAATAAGAAGGTTCTGCACCCTCATCTAGGGATATATACTTCACACAACATTGATCCTTGGAATTGCTATTTATAATATTTATCCACTAAAGTGTATTTTCTGTAACGAAGTTTATTACTTGTATGCTTCACACAACCTTCAAACTTGAGATTGTTATTTATAATATTCATCCACTAAAGTGTCTTTTATGCAATTGAGTCAATTACTTGTATTTTTGTTCAATTAACTTATTCAAATATACTATTTTTCTCACCAATTAAATCAAACGACATTAACAATAAATTTTAAAATGAAAATATTTCAATTTTGCAATTTTTAGAATTTTAAAATCTATTAGGGATAAATGAATAATTAATACTCTGTTGAATTTAAATTTTGCAATTTTCTAAATTTTCTTCTTTGCTTTAAGGCAATTTGAAATAATTTATATAATCTTCAGGCAAATTACTTAAGAAAAAACATGAGCAATGGATTGTTATAAGAAGGTTCTACACTCCCACCTAGGGATATATGCTTAACATAACATTGAAACTTAGGATTGCCTCCTTTGCTCTATTGAATTTAAATTTTGTAATTTTCGTAATTTACTTGTCAATACTCTGTTGAATTTAAATTTTGTAATTTTCGTAATTATCTCCTTTGCCTCAATGCAATTTGAAATGATTTATAGAATTCTTGTCTTCAGACAAATTACTTAAGAAAAAGGAAAAGCAATGAACTCTAATAAGGTGGTTCCTCACTCCTATCTAGAGATATATGCTTCACACAACCTTAAAACTTGGGATTGCTATTTATAATATTCATCCACTAAAGTGTCTTTTATGAAATTTAGTCCATTACTTGTATTTTTGTTCAATTAAGATATTCAAATATTCTACTTTTCTCACTAATCAAATCAAACGGCATTAACAATAAATTTAAAAATCAAAATATTGCATTTTTGCAATTTTTAGAATTTTAAAATCTGCTAGGGATAAATGAATTGTCAATACTCTGTTGAATTTAAATTTTGCAATTTTCTTAATTGTCTCCTTTGCCTCAATGCAATTTGAAATGATTTATATAATTCTTGGCTTCTTGCAAATTACTTAAGAAAAAGGAAAAGCAATGGACTCTAATAAGGTGGTTCCCCACTCCTATCTAAGGATATATGCTTCACACAACCTTGAAACTTGGGATTGCTATTTATAA
>JAHOYR010005405.1:29470-53414 GCA_023213295.1 Bruguiera hainesii | reverse complement strand
AATATTGTCTTAAGCATATATCCCTAGATGAGAGTGCAGAACCTTCTTATTATAGTCCATTGCTTTTGCTTTTTCTTAAGTAATTTGGCTGAAGATTATATAAATCATTTCAAATTGCGTTGAGGCAAAGGAGACAATTCAGAAAATTGAAAAAGTTAAATTCAACAGAGTATTGACAATTCATTTATCCTTAGCAAATTTTAAAATTCTAAAATTTAAAAAAATGCGATATTTTGATTTTTCAATTTATTGTTAATGTCATTTGATTTGATTGGTGAGAAAAATATAATTTTTGAAAAATATAATATTTGACTGTGTTAATTGAAGAAAAAAAACATGTAATGGACTCAATTACATAAAATACACTTTAGTGGATGAATATTCTAAATAGCAAACTCAAGTTTCAATGTTGTGTTAATCATATATCCCTAGATGGAAGTGCAGAACCTTCTTATTACAGTCCATTGCTTTTGCTTTTTCTTTAGTAATTTGCTTGAAGATTATATAAATCATTTGAAATTGCATTAAGGCACAGGAGCCAATTCAGAAAATTGCAAAAGTTAAATTCAACAAAGTAGTGATAATTCATTTATCTCTAGCAGATTTTAAAATTTTAAAAATTGCAAAAATGCAATATTTTGATTTTTAAATTTATTGTTAATGTCGTTTGATTTAATTAGCGAGAAAAATATAATATTTGAATATGCCAATTGAACAAAAATACAAGTAATGGACCCAATTCCATAAAAGACACTTTAGTAGATGAATATTATAAATAACAATCTCAGGTTTGAAGGTTGTGTAAAGCATATATCCCAAATGGGAGTGGGGAACCATCTTTTTAGAGTACATTCGTTTTCCTTTTTCCTAAGTAATTTGTCTGAAGACAGGAATTCTATAAATCGTTTCAAATTACGTTGAGGCAATAAAGACAATTAAGAAAATTACAAAATTTAAATTCTTTAAATTATTAACAATTTTTTTACCTCGAGCAGATTTTAAAATTCCAAAATTTGCAAAAATGAAATATTTTGATTTTGAAATTGATTGTTAATGTCATTTAATTTGATTGGAGAGAAAAATATAATATGTAAGAAATATAATATTTGAATATGTTAATTGAGCAAAAATACACGTAATGGACTCAATTACATCAAATACACTTTAGTGGATGAATATTATAAATAGCAATCCCAAGTTTCAATGTTGTGTTAAGCATATATCCCTAGATGGAAGTGCAGAACCTTCTTATTACAGTCCATTGCTTTTGCTTTTTCTTAAATAATTTACCTAAAGATTATATAAATCATTTCAAATTGCATTGAGGCAAAAGAGACAATTCCGAAAATTGCAAAATTTAAATTCAACAAAGTATTGACAATTCATTTCTCCTTAGCAGATTTTAAAATTCAAAAAATTGCAAAATTGAAATATTTTGATTTTTAAATTTATTGTTAATGTCGTTTGATTTAATTGGTTAGAAAAATATAATATGTGAAAAATATAATATTTGAATATGTTAATTGAACAAAAATACAAGTAATAGACTCAATTGCATAAAATGCACTTTAGTGGATGAATATTACAAATAGCAAACACAAGTTTCAATGTTGTCTTAAGCATATATCCCTAGATGGGAGTGCAGAACGTTTTTATTATAGCCCATTGCTTTTACTTTTTCTTAAGTAATTTGCCTGAAAATTATATAAATCATTTCAAATTACGTTGAGGCAAAGGAGACAATTCAGAAAATTGCAAAAGTTAAATTCAACAGAGTAGTGACAATTCATTTATCTCTAGCAGATTTTAAAATTCTAACAATTGCAAAAATGCAATATTTTGATTTTTAAATTTATTGTTAATGTCGTTTGATTTGATTGGTGAGAAAAATATAATATGTGAAAAAGATAATATTTGAATATGTGAATTGAACAAAAATACAAGTAATGGACTCAATTGCATAAAATACACTTTAGTGGATGAATATTATAAATAGCAAACCAAAGTTTCAATGTTGTCTTAAGCATATATCCTTAGATGGGAGTGTAGAACCTTTTCATTAAAGTCCATTGCTTTTGCTTTCTCTTAAGTAATTTGCCTGGAGATTATATAAATTATTTCAAATTGCATTGAGGCAAAGGAGACAATTCAAAAAATAGCAAAAGTTAAATTCAATAGAGTATTGACAATTCATTTATCTCTAACAGATTTTAAAAATCTAAAAATTGCAAAAATGGAATATTTTGATTTTTAAATTTATTGTTAATGTCGTTTGATTTCACTGGTGAGCAAAATATAATATGTGAAAAATATAATATTTAAGTATGTTAATTGAAGAAAAAAACAAGTAATGGACTCAATTACATAAAATACATTTTAGTGGCTGAATATTATAAATAGCAAACCCAAGTTTCACTGTTTTCTTAAGCATATATCCCTAGATGGAAGTGCAAAACCTTCTTATTATAGTCCATTGCTTTTGCTTTTTCTTAAATAATTTGCTTAAAGATTATATAAATCATTTCAAATTGCATTGAGGTAAAGGAGACAATTCTGAAAATTAGAAAATTTAAATTCAACAAAGTATTGACAATTCATTTATCCGTAGCAGATTTTAAAATTTGAAAAATTGCAAAATTGAACTATTTTGATTTTTAAATTTAATGTTAATGTGGTTTGATTTAATTGGTGACAAAAATATAATATGAGAAAAATATAATATTTGAATATGTTAATTGAACAAAAATACAAGTAATGGACTCAATTGCATAAAATACACTTTAGTGGATGAATATTATAAATAGCAAACCCAAGTTTCAATATTGTCTTAAGCATATATCCCTAGATGAGAGTGCAGAACCTTCTTATTATAGTCCATTGCTTTTGCTTTTTCTTAAGTAATTTGCCTGTAGATTATATAAATCATTTCAAATTGCGTTAAGGCAAAGGAGACAATTCAGAAAGTTGCAAAAGTTAAATTTAATAGAGTAGTGACGATTCATTTATCTCTAGCAGATTTTAAAATTCTAAAAATTGCAAAAATGCAATATTTTGATTTTTAAATTTATTGTTAATGTCATTTGATTTAATTAGTGAGAAAAATATAATATGTGAATAATATAATATTTAAATATGTCAATTGAACAAAAATACAAGTAATGGACACAATTCAATAAAAGACACTTTAGTGGATGAATATTATAAATAGTAATCTCAGGTTTCAAGATTGTGTTAAGCATATATCCCAAATGGGAGAGGGGAACCATCTTTTTAGAGTCCATTGGTTTTCCTTTTTCCTACGTAATTTTTCTGAAGATAGGAATTCTATAAATCATTTCAAATTACATTGAGGCAATGGAGACAATTAAGAAAATTGCAAAATTTATATTCTACAGATTATTAACAATTCTAAAAGTTGCAAAAATAAAATATTTTGATTTTTAAATTTATTGCTAATGTTGTTTGATTTGATTGGTGAGAAAAATATAATATGTGAAAGCTATAATATTTGAATATGTTAATTGAACAAAAATACAAAGTAATGGACTCAATTGCATAAAATACAATTTAGTGTATGGATATTATAAATAGCAAATCCAAGTTTCAATGTTGTGTTAAGCATATATCCCTAAATGGGAGTACAGAACCTTCTTATTATAGTCCATTGCTTTTGCTTTAGAAAATTGAAAAAGTTAAATTCAACAGAGTATTGACAAATCATTTATCCCTAGCAGATTTTAAAATTCAAAAAATTACAAAATTGAAATATTTTGATTTTTAAATTTAATGTTAATGTCATTTGATTTGATTGGTGAGAAAAATAATATATTTGAATATGTTAATTGAACAAAATTACAAGTAATGGACTCAATTGCATAAAATACACTTTAGTGGATGAATATTATAAATAGCAATTCTAAGTTTCAATGTTTTGTGAAGCACATATGCCTAGATAGGAGTGCAGAACCTTTTTATTACGGTCCATTGCTTTTGCATTTTATCAAGTAATTTGCCTAAATATTATATAAATCAATTCAAATTGCGTTGAGGCAAAGGAGACAATTTAGAAAATAGCAAAATTGAAATTCAACAGGGTATTGACAATTCATTTATCTCTAACAGATTTTAAAATTCTAAAAATTACAAAATTGAAATATTTTCATTTTTAAATTTATTGTTAATGTCGTTTTATTTAATTGCTGAGAAAAAAATAATATGTGAAAAATATAATATTTGAATATGTGAATTGAACAAAAATACAAGTAATGGACTTAATGGCATAAAAGACACTTTAGTGGATGAATATTATAAATAGCAATCTCAAATTTCAAGGTTGTGCGAAGCATATATCCCTAAATGGGAGTGGGGAACTATCTTATTAGAGTCCATTCCTTTTCCTTTTTCTTAACTAATTTGTTTGAAGACAAGAATTCTATAAATCATTTCAAATTGCATTGAGGCAAAGGAGACAATTAAGAAATTTTCAAAATTTAAATTCAACAGATTATTGACGATTTATTTATCCCTAGGAGATGTTAAAATTCTAAAAATTGTAAAAATGCAATATTTTGATTTTTAAATTTGTTGTTAATGTCGTTAGATTTGATTGGCGAGAAAAATACAATATTTGAATAAGTTAATTTAACAAAATTACAAGTAATGGACTTAATTGCATAAAAAACACTTTAGTGGATGAATATTATAAATAGCAATCCCAAGTTTTAATGTTTTGTTAAGCATATATTCCTAGATGGGGTACAGAACTTTCTTATTGCAGTCTATTGCTTTTGTTTTTTCGTAAGTAATTTGGCTGAAGATTATATAAACCATTTCAAATTGCGTTGAGGCAAAGGACACAATTCAGAAATTGCAAAATTTAACTTCAGCAGAGTATTGACAATTCATTTATCCCTAGTAGATTTTAAAATTCTAAAAATTACAAAATTAAAATATTTTGATTTTTAAATTTATTGTTAATATCGTTTGATTTAAGTGGTGAGAAAAATATAATATGTGAAAATATAATATTTGAATATGTGAATTGAACAAAAATACAAGTAATGGACTCAATTGCATAAATCATTTCAAATTGCATTAAGGCAAAGGAGACAATTAAGAAAATTACAAAATTTAAATTTAACAAATTATTGACAATTTATTTATCTATAGCAGATGTTAAAATTCTAAAAATTGCAAAAATGCAATATTTTGATTTTTAAATTTGTTGTTAATGTTGTTAGATTTGATTGGTGAGAAAAATACAATATTTGAATAAGTTAATTGAACAAAAATACAAGTAATGGACTTAATTGCATTAAATGGACTTTAGTGGATGAATATTATAAATAACAATCCCAAGTTTCAATGTTGTCTTCAGCATATATCCCTAGATGGGAGTGGAGAGCCTTCTTATTACAGTCCATTGCTTTTGCTTTCTCTTAAGTAATTTGTCTGAAAATTATATAAATCATTTCAAATTGCGTTGAGGCAAAGGAGACAATTCAAAAAATAGCAAAATTTAAATTCAACGAAGAATTTACAATTCATTTATCCCTAGTAGATTTTAAAATTCTAGAAAGTGCAAAAATGCAATATTTTGATTTTTCAATTTAATTTTAATGTCGTTTGATTTGATTGGTGAGAAAAATAAAATATTTGAATATCTTAATTGAACAAAATTACAAGTAATGGACTCAATTGCATAAAATACACTTTAGTGGATGAATATTATAAATAGCAATTCCAAGTTTCAATGTTTTGTGAAGCACATATCCCTAAATAGGAGTGCATAACCTTTTTATTACAATCCATTGCTTTTGCATTTTATCAAGTAATTTGCCTAAAGATTATATAAATCATTTCAAATTAGGTTGAGCCAAAGGAGACAATTCATAAAATAGCAAAATTGAAATTCAACAGAGTATTGACAATTCATTTATCTTTAACAGATTTTAAAATTCTAAAAATTGTAAAAGTGCAATATTTTGATTTTTAAATTTGTTGTTAATGTCATTTGATTTGATTGGCGAGAAAAATACAATATTTGAATAAGTTAATTTAACAAAATTACAAGTAATGGACTCAATTGCATAAAAAACACTTTAGTGGATGAATATTATAAGTAGCAATCCCAAGTTTCAATGTTTTGTTAAGCATATATCCTTAAATGGGGTACAGAACCTTCTTATTACAGTCCATTGCTTTTGTTTTTTCGTAAGTAATTTGGCTGAAGATTATATAAATCATTTCAAATTGCATTGAGGCAAAAGACACAATTCAAAAAATTGCAAAATTTAACTTCAACAGAGTATTGACAATTCATTTATCCCTAGCAGATTTTAAAATTCTAAAAATTGCAAAATTAAAATATTTTGATTTTTAAATTTATTGTTAATGTCGTTTGATTTAAGTGGTGAGAAAAATATAATATGTGAAAAATAGAGTATTTAAATAGATGAATTGAACAAAAATGCAAGTAATGGACTCAATTGCATAAATCATTTCAAATTGCATTAAGGCAAATGAGACAATTAAGAAATTTTCAAAATTTAAATTCAACAGATTATTGACAATTTATTTATCCCTAGCAGATGTTAAAATTCTAAAAATTGTAAAAGTGTAATATTTTGATTTTTAAATTTGTTATTAATGTCATTTGATTTGATTAGCAAGAAAAATACAATATTTGAATAAGTTAATTTAACAAAATTGCAAGTAATGGATTCAATTGCATAAAAAACACTTTAGTGGATGAATATTATAAATAGCAATTCCAAGTTTCAATGTTGTGTTAAGCACATATCCCGAGATGGGAGTGAATAACCTTTTTATTACAGTCCATTGTACTTATTTTTTCTTAAGTAATTTGCTTGATAATTATATAAATTATTTCAAATTGCGTTGAAGCAAAGGAGGCAATTTAGAAAATTGCAAAATTTAAATTCAATAGAGTATTGACAATTCATTTATCCTTAATAGATTTTAAAATTCTAAAAATTGCAAAATTGAAATATTTTCATTTTTAACATTATTGTTAATGTTGTTTGATTTAATTGGTGAGAAAAATATAATATGTGAAAAATATAATATTTGAATATGTTAATTGAATAAAAATACAAGTAATGGACTGAATTGCATAAAAGACACTTTAGTGGATGAATATTATAAATAGAAATCACAAGTTTCAAGATTGTATGAAGCATATATCCTTGGATGGGAGTGCAGAGCCATCTTATTAAAGTCCATGGCTTTTCTTTTTTCTTAACTAATTTGTGTAAAGGCAAGAATTCTATAAATCATTCAAATTGCATTGAGGCAAAGGAGATAATTAAGAAACTTGAAAAATTTAAATTTAACAGAGTATTGACAATTCATTTATCCCTAACAGATTTTAAAATTCTAAAAATTGCAAAAATGTAATATTTTGAATTTTAAATTTATTGTTAATGTCGTTTGATTTGATTGCTGAGAAAAATACAATATTTGAATATCTTAATTGAACAAAAATATAAGTAATGGACTCAATTACATAAAATATAATTTAGTGGATGAATATTATAAATAGCAATCCCAAATTTTATTGTTGTGTTAAGTATATATCTCTAGATGGGAGTGCATAACCTTTTTATTACAGTCTATTACTTTTGCTTCTGAAAATTATATAAATCATTTCAAATTGCATTGAGGCAAAGGACACAACTAAGAAAATTTCAAAATTTAAATTCAACAGATTATTGATAATTTATTTATCCCTAATAGATTTTAAAATTCTAAAAATTGCAAAATTGAAATATTTTCATTTTTAAATTTATTGTTAATGTCGTTTGATTTAATTGGTGAGGAAAATATAATATGTGAAAAATATAATATTTGAATATGTGAATTGAACAAAAATACATGTAATGGACTCAATTGCATAAAAGACACTTTAGTGGATGAATATTATAAATAGCAATCTCAAGTTTCAACATTGTGTGAAGCATATATCCCTAGATAGGAGTGGGGAACTATCTTATTAGAGTCCATTCCTTTTCCTTTTGTTTAACTAATTTGTCTGAAGACAAGAATTCTATAAATCATTTCAAAATGCATTGAGGCAAGGAGACAATTAAGAAAATTTCAAAATTTAAATTCAACAGATAATTGATAATTTATTTATCCCTAGCAAATTTCAAATTTCTAAAAATTGCAAAAATGCAATATTTTCATTTTTAAATTTATTGTTAATGTCATTTGATTTAATTGGTGAGAAAAATATAATATGTGAAAAATATAATATTTGAATATGTTAATTGACCAAAAATACAAGTAATAGACTCAATTGCATAAAAGACACTTTAGTACATGAATATTATGAATTACAATCGCAAGTTTCAAGGTTGTGTGAAGCATATATCCCTAAATAGGAGTGGGGAACCATCTTATTAGGGTCCATTCCTTTTCCTTTTTTTTAACTAATTTGTCTGAAGACAAGAATTCTATAAACCATTTCAAAATGCATTGAGGCAAAGGAGATAATTAAGAAAATTTCAAAATTTAAATTCAACAGATAATTGACGATTTATTTATCCCTAGTATATTTTAAAATTCTAAAAATTGCAAAAATGCAATATTTTAATTTTTAAATTTGTTGTTAATGTCGTTTGATTTGATTGGTGAGAAAAATACAATATTTGAATCTCTTAATTGAACAAAAATACAAGTAATGGACTCAATTGCATAAAATACACTTTAGTGGATGAATATTATAAATAGCAATATCAAGTTTCAAGGTTGTATAAAGCATATATCCCTAAATAGGAGTGGGGAACCATCTTATTCGAGTCCGTTGCTTTTCCTTTTTCTTAAGTAATTTGTTAGAAAAAAAGAATTCTATAAATCATTTTAAATTGCATTGAGGCAGAGGAGACAATTAAGAAAATTGAAAAATTTAAATTCTGAAGATTATTGACGATTTATTTATCCCTAGCTGATTTTAAGGTTCTAAAAATTGCAAAAATGCAATATTTTGATTTTTAAATTTGTTGTTAATGTCGTTTGATTTGATTGGTGAGAAAAATACAATATTTGAATAAGTTAATTGAACAAAATTACAAGTTATGGACTCAATTGCATAAAATACACTTTAGTGGATGAATATTATAAATAGAAATCCAAGGTTTCAATGTTGTGTTAAGCATATATCCTTAGATGGGAGTGCAAAACCTTCTTATTACAGTTCATTCCTTCTACTGTTTCTTAAGTAATTTTCCTAAAGATTATATAAATCATTTCAAATTGTGTTGAGGCAAAGGAGACAATTCTAAAAATAGCAAAATTTAAATTCAATAGAGAATTGACAATTCATTTATCACTAGCAAATTTTAAAATTTTAGAAATTGCAAAAATGCAATATTTTGATTTTAAATTTATTGTTTATGTCGTTTGATTTGATTGGTGAGAAAAATACAATATTTGAATATCTTAATTGAACAAAATTACAAGTAATAGACTTAATTGCATAAAATACACTTAAGTGGATGAATATTATAAATAGCAATCCCAAATTTTAATGCAAAACCTTCTTATTACAGTCCATTGTTTTTTTTTTTCTTAAGTAATTTGCCTGAAGATTATATAAATCATTTCAAGTTGCATTAAGGCAAAGGAGACAATTCTGAAAATTGCACAATTTAAATTCAACAGAGTATTGACAATTCATTTATCCCTAGCAAATTTTGAAATTCGAAAAACTGCAAAATTGAAATATTTTGATGTTTAAATTTAATTTTAATGCCATTTGATTTAATTGGTGAGAAAAATATAATATGCAAAAAATATAATATTTGAATATCTTAATTGATCAAAAATATAAGTAATGGACTCAATTGCATAAAAAACACTTTAGTGGATAAATATTATAAATAGCAATCTCAAGTTTCAAGGTTGTGTAAAGCATATATCGCTAGATGGGAGTGAGGAACCATCTTTTGAGAGTTCATTGGTTTTCTTTTTTCCTAAGTAATTTGTCTGAAGATAGGAATTCTATAAATCATTTCAAATTACATTGAGGCAAAGGATACAATTAAGAAAATTGCAAAATTTAAATTCTACAAATTATTAACAATTTCTTTATCCCTAACAGATTTTAAAATTCTAAAAATTGCAAAAATGGAATATTTTGATTTTTAAATTTATTATTAATGTTGTTTGATTTCATTGGTGAGAAAAATATAATATGTGAAAAATATAATATTTGAATATGTTAATTGAACAAAAATACAAGTAATGCATTCAATTGTATAAAATACACTTTAGTGGATCAATATTATAAATAACAAACCCAAGTTTCAATGTTATGTTAAGCATAGATCCCTAGATGGGAGTGCAGAACCTTTTTATTACAGTCGATTGTTTTTGCTTTTTCTGAAGTAATTTGCCTGAAGATTATATAAATCATTTCAAATTGCGTTGAGGCAACGGAGTCAATTCCGAAAATTGCAAAATTTAAATTTCAATAGAGTATTGACAATTCATTTATCCCTAGCAAATTTTAAGATTCGAAAAAGTGCAAAATTGAAATATTTTGATTTTTAAATTTAATGTAAATGTCGTTTGATTTAATTGGTGAGAAAAATATGATATGTGAAAAATATAATATTTGAATTTGTTAATTGAACAAAAATACAAGTAATGGACTCAATTGCATAAAATACATTTTAGGGGATGAATATTATAAATAGCAAATCCAAGTTTTAATGTTGTGTTAAGTATATATCCCTATATGGGAGTGCAAAACCTTCTTATTATAGTCCTTTGCTTTTACTTTTTCTTAAGTAATTTACCTGAAAATTATATAAATCATTTTAAATTGTGTTGTGGCAAAGGAGACAATTTAGAAAATTGCAAAAGTTAAATTCAACAAAGTATTGAAAATTCATTTATCCCTACTAGATTTTAAAATTCTAAAAATTGCAAAAATGCAATATTTTGATTTTTAAATTTATTATTAATGTCATTTGATTTAATTGGTGAGAAAAATATAATATGTGAAAAATATAATATTTGAATATGTCAATTAAACAAAAATACAAATAATGGACTCAATTACATAAAAGACACTTTAGTGGATCAATATTATAAATAACAATCTTAAATTTCACGGTTGTGTGAAGCATATATCCCTATATGAATGTCGGGAACCATCTTATTAGGGTCTGTTGCTTTTCCTTTTTCTTAGGTAATTTGTTTGAAGACAAGAATTCTATAAATCATTTCAAATTGCATTGAGGCAAAGGAAACAATTAAGAAAATTGCAAAATTTAAATTCAATAGATTATTTACAATTTCTTTGTCCCTAGCAAATTTTAAAATTCCCAAAATTGCAAAAATGCAATATTTTGTTTTTTAAATTTGTTGTTAATGTCATTTGATTTGATTGGTGAGAAAAATACAATATTTGAATAAGTTAATTGAATAAAAATACAAGTAATGGACTCAATCGTATAAAAGACACTTTAGTGGATCAATATTTTAAATAACAATCTTAAGTTTCAAGGTTATGTGAAACATATATCCCTAAATGAATGCGGGGAACCATCTTATTAGGGTCCGTTGCTTTTCCTTTTTCTTAAGTAATTTGTCTAAAGATAAGAATTCTATAAATCATTTCAAATTGCATTAAGGCAAAGGAGACAATTAAGAAAATTGCAAAATTTAAATTCAACAGGTTATTGACAATTTATTTATCCCTAGCAGATTTTAAAATTCTAAAAATTGCAAAAATACAATATTTTGATTTTTGAATTTGTTGTTAATGTCGTTTGATTTGATTGGTGAGAAAAATACAATATTTGAATAAGTTGATTGAACAAAAACACAAGTAATGGACTCAATTATATTAAATACACTTTAGTGGATGAATATTATAAATAACAGTTCCAAGTTTCAATGTTGTCTTAAGCATATATCCTTAGATGGGAGTGTAGAACCTTCTTATTACAGTCTATTGTTTTTGCTTTTCTAATAATTTGCCTGAAAATTATATAAATCATTTCAAATTGCATTGAGGCAAAGGAGGCAATTTAGAAAATAGCAAAATTTTAAATCAACAGAAAATTAACAATTAAGAAAATTACAAAATTTAAATTCAACAGGGTATTGACGATTAATTTATCCCTAGCAAATTTTAAAATTCTAAAAATTGCAAAAATGCAATATTTTGATTTTTAAATTTATTGTTAATGTCGTTTGATTTGATTGGTGAGAAAAATACAATATTTGAATATCTTAATTGAACAAAATTACAAGTAATGGACTCAATTGCATGAAATACACTTTAGTGGATGAACATTATAAATAGCAATCTCAAGTTTCAATGTTGTGTGAAGCACATATCCCCAGATTGGAGTGCAAAACTTTCTTATTACAGTCCATTGCTTTTGCATTTTGTTAAGTAATTTGCCTAAAGATTATATAAATCATTTCAAATTGCGTTGAGGCAAAGGAGATAATTCAGAAAATAGAAAAATTTCATTTCAACAGAGTATTGACAATTCATTTATCCCAAGCAGATTTTGAAATTCTAAAACTTGCAAAAATGTAATATTTTGATTTTTAAATTTATTATAAATATCGTTTGATTTAATTAGTGAGAAAAATACAATATTTGAATATCTTAATTGAACAAAAATACAAGTAATGGACTCAATTGCATAAAATACACTTTAGTGGATGAATATTATAAATAGCAATCCTAAGATTTAATGTTGTGTTAAGCAAATATCCTTAGATGGGAGTGCAAAACCTTCTTATTACAGTTCATTGCTTTTGTATTTTCTTAAGTAACTTGCCTGAAGATTATATAAATCATTTTAAATTGCATTGAGGCAAAAGAGACATTTCAGAAAATAGCAAAATTTCAATTCAACAGAGTTTTGACAATTCATTTATCCCTAGCAGATTTTAAATATGCCAAGATTTAAGATTGTGTGAAGCATATATCCTTAGATGGGAGTGCAGAACCATCTTATTAGAGTCCATTGCTTTTCCTTCTTTTTAAGTAACATGTGTGAAGTCAAGAATTCTATAAGTCATTTCAAATTGTATTGATGCAAAGAGACAATGAAGAAAATTGAAAAATTTAAATTCAACAAATTATTGACAATTTATTTATCCCTAACAGATTTTAAAATTTTAAAAATTACAAAATTGAAATGTTCTCATTTTTAAATTTATTGTTAATGTTGTTTAATTTAATTATTGAGAAAAATATAATATTTGAATATGTGAATTGAACAAAAATACAAGTAATGGACTCAATTCCATAAAAGACACTTTAGTGGATGAATATTATAAATAGTAATGCTAAGATTCAAGATTGTGTGAAGCATATATCCCTAGATGAGAGTGCGGAATCATCTTATTAGAGTCTATTGCTTTTCCCTTTTTTTTAAGTAACTTGTCTGAAGTCAAGAATTCTATAAGTCATTTCAAATTGTATTGAGGCAAAAGAGACAATTAAAAAAATTGTAAAATTTAAATTTAATAGATTATTGAGAATTTATTTATCCCTAACAGATTTAAAAATTTTAAAAATTGCAAAAATGCAGTATTTTGATTTTTAAACTTATTGTTAATTTTGTTTGATTTGATTGGTGAGAAAAATACAATATTTGAATATCTTAATTGAACAAAAATACAAGTAATGGATTTAATTGCATAAAATACATTTTAGTGGATGAATATCATAAATAGCGGTCCCAAGTTTCAATGTTGTGTTAAGCATATATCCTTAGATTGGAGTGCAGAACCTTATTATTATAGTCGATTGCTTTTGCTTTTTCATAAGTAATTTGCCTAATGATTATATAAATCATTTCAAATTGCATTGAGGCAAAGGAGTCAATTTAGAAAATAGCAAAATTTAAATTCAACAAAGAATTGACAATTCATTTATCCCTAGCAGATTTTAAAATTCTAGAACTTGCAAAAATGCAGTATTTTGATTTTTTAATTTATTGTTAGTGTCGTTTGATTTGATTGGTGAGAAAAATAAAATATTTGAATATCTTAATTGAACAAAAATACAACTAATGGACTCAATTGCACAAAATACACTTTAGTAAATGAATATTATAAATAACACTCTCAAGTTTCAATGTTGTATTAAACATATATTCTTATATGGGAGTGCAGAACCTTTTATAACAATCCATTACTTTTGGTTTTTCTTAAGTAATTTGTCTAAAGATTATATAGATCTTTCCAAATTACCTTAAGGCAAAGGAGACAATTCAGAAAATTGCAAAATTTAAATTCAATAGAATATTCACAATTCATTTATCCCTAGCAAATTTTATAATTCGAAAAATTGCAAAATTGAAATATTTTGATTTCTAAATTTATTGTTAATGTCGTTTAATTTAATTGTTGTGAAAAATATAATATTTGAATATGTTAATTGAACGGAAATACAAGTAATGGACTCAATTGCATAAAATACAATTGAGTGGATGAATATTATAAATAGCAAACCAAAGTTTCAATGTTGTGTTAAGCATTATTACAGTCTATTGCTTTTTCTTTTTCTTAAGTAATTTGCCTGAAGATTATATAAATTATTCTAAATTGCATTGAGGCAAAGGAGACTATTAAGAAATTTTCAAAATTTAAATTCAACAGATTATTGATAATTTATTTATCCCTAACAGATTTTAAAATTATGATAATTGCAAAAGTGCAATATTTTGATTTTTAAATTTGTTGTTAATGTCGTTTGATTTGATTGGTGAGAAAAATACAATATTTGAATAAGTTAATTGAACAAAATTACAAGTAATGGACTCAATTGCATAAAAAATACTTTAGTGGATGAATATTATAAATAGTAATCCCAAGTTTCAATGTTGTGTTAAGCATATATCTCTACATGGGAGTGCAGAATCTTCTTATTATAGTCTATTACTTATGCTTATTCTTAAGTAATTTGCCTGAAGATCATATGAATCATTTCAAATTGCGTTGAGGCAAAGGAGAAAATTAAGAAATTTTCAAATTTTAAATTCAACAGATTATTGACAATTTATTTATCCCTAACAGATTTTAAAATTCTAAAAATTGCACAAGTGAAATATTTTGATTTTTAAATTTGTTGTTAATGTCATTTGATTTGATTGGTGAGAAAAATATAATATTTGAATAAGTTAATTGAACAAAATTACAAGTAATGGACTCAATTGCATAAAATACACTTTAGTGGATGAATATTATAAATAGCAATCCGTGGTTGCAATATTGTGTTAAGCATATATCCCTAGATGGGAGTAGGGAACCATCTTATTCGAGTCCATTCTTCTCATTTTTCCTAAGTAATTTGTTAAAAAACAAGAATTCCATAAATCATTTTAAATTTCATTGGGGCAGAGGAGACAATTAAGAAAATTGAAAAATTTAAATTCAATAGATTATTTACAATTTATTTGTCCCTAGCAAATTTTAAAATTCTAAAAATTGCAAAAATGCAATATTTTCATTTTTAAATTTGTTGTTATTATCGTTTGATTTGATTGGTGAGAAAAATACAATATTTGAATATATTAATTGAACAAAAATACAAGTAATCGACTCAATTACATAAAATACAATTAAATGGATAAATATTATAAATTGCACTCCTAAGTTTCAATGTTGTGTTAAACATATATCCTTATATAGGAGTGCAGAACTTTCTTATTACAGTCCATTGTTTTTGCTTTTTCTTAAGTAATTTGCCTGAAGATTATATAAATCATTTCAAATTGCATTAAGGCAAATAAGACAATTTATAAAATAGAAAAATTTAAATTCAACAGAGAATTGACAATTCATTTATCTTTAATAGATTTTAAAATTTTTAAAACAGCAAAAATACAATATTTTGATTTTTAAATTTATTGTTAATGTCGTTTGATTTGATTGGTGAGAAAAATACAATATTTGAATATCTTAATTAAACAAAAATACAAGTAATGGACTCAATTGCATAAAATACAATTTAGTGGATGAATATTATAAATGGTACTCCCAAGTTTCAATGTTGTGTTAAGCATATATTCCTAGATGGGAGTGCAAAACCTTCTTATTAGAATTCATTGCTTTTTCTTTTTCTTAAGTAATTTGCTTGAAAATTATATAAATCATTTCAAATTGCGTTGAGGCAAAGGAGACAATTTCAAAAAATTGCAAAAGTTTGACAATTCATTTATTCCTAACAGATTTTAAAATTCTAAAAATTACAAAAATGCAATATTTTGATTTTTAAATTTATTGTTAATGTCGTTTGATTTGATTGGTGAGAAAAATACAGTATTTGAATATCTTAATTGAACAAAAATACAATTAATGGACTCAATTGCTTAAAATACAATCTTGTGGATAAATATTATAAATAGCAATCCAAAATTTCATTGTTGTGTTAAGTATATATCCCTAGATGGGAGTGCAGAACGTTCTTATTTGAATCCATTGCTTTTGCTTTTTCTTAAGTAAATTGCTTGAAGATTATATAAATCATTTCAAATTACATTGAGGCAAAGGAGACAATTCCGATAAGTACAAAATTTAAATTCAATAGAGTACTGACAATTCATTTATCCCTAGCAGATTTTAAAATTCGAAAAATTGCAAAATTGAAATTTTTTTATTTTTAAATTTATTGTTAATGTCGTTTGATTTCATTGGTGAGAAAAATATAATACGTGAAAAATATAATATTTGAATATGTCAATTGAACAAAAATACAAGTAATGGGTTGTGTGAAGCATATATCCCAATATGGGAGTGCATAACCTTCTTATTACAGTCGATTGTTTTTGCTTTTTATGAAGTAATTTGCCTAAAAATTATATAAATCTTTCCAAATTGCGTTGAGGCAACAGAGACAATTCTGAAAATTGTAAAATTTAAATTCAACAGAGTATTGACAAATCATTTATCCTTAGCAGATTTTAAAATTCAAAAAAATGCAAAATTGAAATATTTTGATTTTTATATTTAATGTTAATGTCGTTTGATTTAATTGGTAAGAAAAATATAATATGTGAAAAATATAATATTTGAATATGTTAATTGAACAAAAATACCAGTAATGGACTCAATTGCAGAAAATACACTTTTATGGATGAATATTATAAATAGCAAACCTAAGTTTCAATGTTATGTTAAGCATATATCCCTAGATGAGAGTGCAAAACTTTCTTATCACAATCCATTACTTTTACTTTTTCTTAAGTAATTTGCTTGAAATTTATATAAATATAATATGTGAACAATATAATATTTAAATATGTCAATTGAACAAAAATACAAGTAATGGGTTGTGTGAAGCATATATCCTTAGATGAGAGTGTATAACCTTCTTATTACAGTCGATTATTTTTGCTTTTTTTGAAGTAATTTGCTTGAAAATTATTTAAATCTTTTCAAATTGCATTGAGGCAACAGAGACAATTTAGAAAATTGCAAAAGTTAAATTCAACAGAGGCTTCACAATCCATTTATCCTTAGCAAATTTTAAAATTTTAAAAATTGCAAAAATACAAGTAATGGACTCAATTGCATAAAATACAATTTAGTGGATGAATATTATAAATGGCACTCCCAAGTTTCAATGTTGGGTTAAGCATATATTCCTAGATGAGAGTGCAGAACCTTCTTATTACAGTCCATTGCCTATGCTTTTTCTTAAACAATTTGCTTGAAGATTATATAAATCATTTCAAATTGCGTTGAGGCAAAGGAGACAATTCAGAAAATTACAAAAGTTAAATTTAACAAAGTAGTGACAATTCATTTATCTCTAGAAGAATTTAAAATTTTAAAAATTGCAAAAATGCAATATTTTGATTTTCAGATTTATTGTTAATGTCATTTGATTTAATTGGTGAGAAAAATATAATATGCAAAAAATATAATATTTAAATATGTCAATTGAACAAAAATACAAGTAATGGACACAATTCCATAAAAGACACTTTAGTGGATCAATATTATAAATAGCAATCTCAAGTTTCAAGGTTGTGTAAAGCATATATCCCAAATGGGAGTAGGGAACCATCTTTTTAGAGTCCATTGATTTTCCTTTTTCCTAAGTAATTTGTCTGAAGACGGGAATTCTACAAATCATTTCAAATTACATTGAGGCAATGGAGACAATTAAGGAAATTGCAAAATTTCAATTCTACAGATTATTAACAATTTCCTTATCCCGAGCAGATTTTCAAATTCTAAAAATTGCAAAAATGGAATACTTTGATTTTTAAATTTAATGTTAATGTCATTTAGTTTGATTGGTGAGAAAAATATAATATGTGAAAAATACAATATCTGAATATGTTAATTGAGCAAAAATACACGTAATGGACTCAATTACATAAAATACACTTTAGTGGATGAATATTATAAATAGCAAACCTGAGTTTCAATGTTGTGTGAAGCATATATCCCTAAATGAGAGTGCAGAACCTTCTTATTATAGTCAATTGCTTTTGCTTTTTCTTAAGCAATTTGCCTGAAAATTATATAAATCATTTCAAATTGCGTTAAGGCAAAAGAGACAATTCAAAAAATTGCAAAAGTTAAATTCAACAAAGTAGTGACAATTCATTTATCTCTAGAAGAATTTAAAATTCTAAAAATTGCAAAAATGCAATATTTTGATTTTTAAATTTATTGTTCATGTTGTTTGATTTAATTGGTGAGAAAAATATAATATTTGAATATGTCAATTGAGCAAAAATACAAGTAATGAACACAATTCCATAAAAGACACTTTAGTGGATGAATATTATAAATAGAAATCTCAAGTTTTAAGCTTATGTAGAGCATATATCTCTAGATAGGAGTGCAGAACCTTTTTATTACAGTTATTTGTTTTTGCTTTTTTTTTAAGTAATTTGCCTTCAAATTATATAAATCATTTCAAATTGCATTGAGGCAAAGGAGACAATTCAAAAAATTGCAAAATTTAAATTCAAGAGAGTATCAACAATTCATTTATCCCTAGCAGATTTTAAAATTCTAACAATTGCAAAAATGGAATATTTTGATTTTTAAATTTATTGTGAATGTTATTTGATTTGATTGGAGAGAAAAATAAAATATTTGAATATCTTAATGGGACAAAAATACAAGTAATGGACTCAATTGCATAAAATACAATTTAGTGGATGAATATTATAAATAGCACTCCCAAGTTTCAATGTTGTATTAAGCATATATCCTTAGATGAGAGTGCAGAACCTTCTTATTATAGTCCATTACTTTTGCCTTTTGTTAAGTAATTTGCCTGAAAATTATATATATCATTTCAAATTACGTTGACGCAAAGGAGACAATTTAGAAAATTACAAAATTTAAATTCAACAGAGTACTGGCAATTCACTTATACCTAGTAGATTTTAAAATTCGAAAATTTGAAAATTTGAAATATTTTGATTTTTAAATTTATTACTAATGTCGTTTGATTTAATTGGTGAGAAAAATATAATATGTGAAAAATATAATATTTGAATATGTTAATTGAACAAATAAACAAGTAATGGATACAATTGCATAAAATACACTTTAGTGGATGAATATTATAAATAGCAATCCCAAGTTTCAATGTTATGTTAAACATATATCCATAGATGAGAATGTAGAACCTTCTTATTACAGTCGATTATTTTTTCTTTTTTTTTAAGTAATTTGCCCCTAATAGATTTTAAATTTCAAAAAATTGTAAAATTGAAATATTTTGATTTTTCAATTTAATGTTAATGTCGTTTGATTTATTCGGTGAGAAAAATATAATATGTGAAAAATATAATATTTTAATGTGTTAATTGAACAAAAATACAAGTAATGGGCTTAATTGCATAAAAAACACTTTAGTAGATGAATATTATAAATAACAATCCCAAGTTTTATGGTTGTGTGAAGTATATATTCCTAGATGAGAGTGGGGAACCATCATATTAAAGTCCATTGCTTTTCTTTTTTCTTAAGTAATTTCTCTGAACATAAGAATTCTCTAAATCATTTCAAATTACATTGAGGCAAAGGAGACAATTAAGAAAATTGCAAAATTTAAATTCAAGAGAGTATTGACTATTCACTTATCCTTAGCAGATTTTAAAATTCTAACAATTGCAAAAATGGAATATTTTGATTTTTAAATTTATTGTTAATGTCGTTTGATTTGATTGCTAAGAAAAATACAATATTTGAATATCTTAACTGAACAAAAATACAAGTAATGGACTCAATTGCATAAAATACAATTTAGTGGATAAGTATTATAAATAGCAATCCCAAGTTTCATTATTGTGTTCAGCATATATCCCTAGATGGGAGTGCAGAACCTTTTTACTACAATCCATTGCTTTTGCTTTTTCTTAAGTAATTTGCTTGAGAATTATATTAATCAATTCAAATTGTGTTTAGGAAAAGGAGACGATTTAGAAAATTACAAAATTTCATTTGAACAAAGTATTGACAATTCACTTATCCTTAGTAGATTTTAAAATTCAAAAAATTGCAAAATTGAAATATTTTGATTTTTAAATTTATTCTTAATGTCGTTTGATTTAATTGGTGAGAAAAATATAATATATGAAAAATATAATATTTAAATATGCTAATTGAATAAAAATACAAGTAATAGACTCAATTGTATAAAACACATCTTATTTGAGTCCATTGCTTTTCCTTTTTCTTAAGCAATTTGTCTGAAGACAAGAATTCTATAAATCATTTCAAATTACATTAAGGAAAAGTGGACAATTAAGAAAATTGCAAAATTATAATTCTGCAGATTATTGACAATTTATTTATGCCTAGCAGATTTTAAAATTCAGTAAATTGCAAAAATGCAATATTTTGGTTTTTCAATTTGTTGTTAAGGTCATTAGATTTCATTGATGAGAAAAATGCAATATTTTAATAAGTTAATTGAACAAAAATACAAGTAATGGACTCAATTGCATAAAATGCACGTTAGTGGATGAATATTATAAATAGCAATCTCAAGTTTCAATGTTGTGTTAAGCATATATCCTAAGATGGGAGTGCAAAACCTTCTTATTACAGTTCATTGGTTTTGCTTTTTCTTGAATATTGTATAAATCATCTCAAATTGCGTTGAGGCAAAGGAGACAATTCAAAATACGGAAAAATTTAAATTCAATAGAGTATTGACAATTCATTTATCCCTAACAGAATTTAAGATTCTAAAAATTGCAAAATTGAAATATTTTGATCTTTGAATTTATTGTTAATGTCGTTTGATTTAATTGGTGAGAAAAATATAATATGTGAAAAATATAATATTTGAATATGTTAATTAAACAAAAATACAAGTAATGGACTTAAATAAATAAAAGACACTTTAGTGGATGAATATTATAAATAGCAATGTCAAGTTTCAAGGTTGTGTGAAGCATATATCCTTAGATGGGACTGAGGAACCATTTTTCTTAAGCAATTTGTCTAAAGACAAGAATTCTATAAATTATTTCAAATTGCATTGAGGCAAAGGAGAAAATTAAGAAAATTGCAAAATTATAATTCTGCATATTCTTGACAATTCATTTATCCCTAACAGATTTTAAAATTCTAAAAATTGCAAAAATGCAATATTTTGATTTTTAAATTTGTTGTTAATGTAACTTGATTTAATTGGTGAGAAAAATATGATATGCGAAAAACATAATATTTGACTATGTTAATTGAACAAAAATACAAATAATGGACTCAATTACATAAAAGACACTTTAGTGGATGATAAATTGCAATCTCAAGTTTCAAAGTTGTGTGAAGCATATATCGCTAAATGGGAGTGGGGAACCATCTTATTTGAGTCCATTGCTTTTCCTTTTTCTTAAGTAATTTGTCTGAATACAAGAATTCTATAAATCATTTCAAATTGCATTAAGGCAAAGGAGAGAATAAAGAAAATTGCAAAATTATAATTTTGCAGATTATTGACAATTTATTTATCCCTAACAGATTTTACAATTCCAAAAATTGCAAAAATGCAATATTTTGATTTTTAAAATTGTTGTTAATGTCGTTAGATTTGATTGGTGAGAAAAATGTAATATCTTAACAAGTTAATTGAACAAAAATACAAGTAATGGACTCAATTGCATAAAATACACGTTAGTAGATGAATATTATAAATAGCAATCCCAAGTTTCAATGTTATGCTAAGCATATATCCCAAGATGGGAGTACAGAACCTTCTTATTACAGTCCATTGCTTTTTCTTTTTCTTAAGTAATTTGCCTGAAGATTATATAAATCATTTCAAATTGCGTTGAGGCAAAGGAGACAATTCAGAAAATTTCAAAATTTAAATTCAATAGAATATTGACAATTCATTTATCCATAGTAGATTTTAAAATTCGAAAAAATGAAAAATTGAAATATTTTAATTTTTAAATTTAATGTTAATGTCGTTTGATTTAATTTGTGAGAAAAATATAATATGTGAAAAATATAAAATTTGAATATGTTAATTGAACAAAAATACAAGTAACAGACTTAATTGCATAAAAGACACTTTAGTGGATGAATATTATAAATAACAATCTCAAGTTTCAAGGTTGTGGGAAGCATATATCCCTTGATGGGAATGAGGAACCATCTTATTAAAGTCCATTGCTTTTCCTTTTTCTTAGGTAATTTGTATGAAGACGAGAATTCTATAAATCATTTAAAATTTCATTGAGGTAAAGGAGACAATTAAGAAAATTGCAAAATTTAATTTTAACCAATTATGGACAATTTATTTGTCCTTACTAGATTTTAAATTTCTAAAAATTACAAAAATGCAATATTTTGATTTTGAAATTCGTTGTTAGTGTCATTTGATTTGATTGGTGAGAAAAATACAATATTTGAATAAGTTAATTGAACAAAAATATAACTAATAGACTTAATTGCATAAATCACACTTTAGTGGATGAATATTATAAATACCAATCTCAAGTTTTAATGTTGTCTTAAGCATATATCCCTGGATGAGAGTGCATAACCTTATTATTATAGTCCATTGCTTTTACTTTTTCTTAAGTAATTTGCTTGAAAATTATATAAATCATTTCAAATTGCGTTGAGGCAAAGGAGACAATTCAGAAAATTGCAAAATTTAAATTCAACAGAGTATTGACAAGATTGCAAAATTGAAATATTTTGATTTTTAAATTTAATGTTAATTTTGTTTGATTCAATTGGTGAGAAAAATATAATATGTGAAAAATATAATATTTGAATATGTTAATTGAACAAAAATACAAGTAATGGACTCAATTGCATAAAAGACACTTTAGTGGATGAATATTATAAATAGCAAACTCAAGTTTCAAGGTTGTGTGAAGCATATATCCCTAGATGGGAGTGGAGAACCATCTTATTAGAGTCCATTGCTTTTCCTTTTTCTTAAGTAATTTGTCTAAAGACAAAAATTCTATAAATCATTTCAAATTGCATTGAGGCAAAGGAGACAATTAAGCAAATTGCAAAATTTAAATTCAACATAATATTGACAATTGATTTATCCTTAGCAGATTTGAATATTCTAGAAATTGCAAAATTGAAATATTTTGATTTTTATATTTATTGTTAAAGTCGTTTGATTTAATTGGTGAGAAAAATATAATATGTGAAAAACATAATATCTGAATATGTTAATTGAACAAAAATACAAGTAATGGACTCAATTGTTTCAATGTTATAAATAGCAAACCCAAGTTTCAATGTTGTGTTAAGCATATATCCCTAGATGGGAAAGAAGAACCTTCTTATTATAGTCTATTACTTTTGCTTTTTCTGAAGTAATTTGCCTGAAAATTATATAAATCATTTCAAATTGCGTTGAGGCAAAGGAGACAATTCAAAAAATTGCAAAATTTAAATTCAACAGAGTATTGACAATTCACTTATC
>JAHOYR010005405.1:8097-28125 GCA_023213295.1 Bruguiera hainesii | reverse complement strand
TAATGTTAACGTCGTTTGATTTAATTGGTGAGAAAAATATAATATGTGAAAAATATAATATTTGAATATGTTAATTGAACAAAAATACAAGTAAGGGACTCAATTGCATAAAAGACACTTTAGTGGATGAATATTATAAATAGCAAACTCAAGTTTCAAGGTTGTGTGAAGCATATATCCCTAGATGGGAGTGAGAAACCATCTTATTAGAGTCCATTGCTTTTACTTTTTCTTAACTAATTTGTTTGAACACAAGAATTCTATAAATTATTTCAAATTACATTAAGGCAAAGGAGACAATTAAGAAAATTGCAAAATTTAAATTCAACAGAGTATTGACAATTTATTTATCCTTAGTAGATTTTAAAATTCTAAAAATATCAAAAATGGAATATTTTGATTTTTAAATTTATTGTTAATGTTGTTTGATTTGCTTGGTGAGAAAAATATAATATTTGAATATCTTAATTGGATAAAAATATACGTAATGGACTCAATTGCATAAAGTACAATTTAGTGGATGAATATTATAAATAGCAATCCTAAGTTTCATTGTTGTGTTAAGCATATATCCCTACATAGGAGTGCAGAACCTTCTTATTACAGTCCATTACTTTTTCTTTTTCTTAAACAATTTGCCCGAAGATTATATAAATCATTTCAAATTGCGTTAAGGCAAAGGACACAATTGAGAAAATTGCAAAATTTAACTTCAACACAGTATTGACAATTCATTTATCCCTAACAGATTTTAAAATTCTAAAAATTGAAAAATTGAAAAATTTTGATTTTAAATTTATTGTTAATGTCGTTTGATTTAATTGGTGAGAAAAATATAATATGTGAAAAATATTATATTTGAATCTATTAATTGAGCAAAAATACAAGTAATGGACTCAATTTCATAAATGGCATTTTAGTGGATTGAATATTATAAATAGCAATCTCAAGTTTCAAGGTTGTGTAAAGCATATATCCCTAGATGGGAGTGGGGAACTATCTTATTAGAGTCCTTTCCTTTTGCTTCTTCTTAACTAATTGGTCTGAAGATAAGAATTCTATAAATTATTTCAAATTGCATTGAGGCAAAGGAGATAATTAGGAGATTTTCAAAATTTAAATTCAACAGATTATTAACAATTTATTTATCCCTAGCCGATTTTAAAATTCTAAAAATTGAAAAAGTGCAATATTTTGATTTTTAAATTTGTTGTTAATGCAGTTTGATTTGATTGGTTAGAAAAATACCATATTTGAATAAGTTAATTGAACAAAATTACAAGTCATGAACTCAATTGCATAAAATACACTTTAGTGGATGAATATTATAAATAGCAATCCCAAGTTTCAATGTTGTGTTAAGTACATATCCCTCGACAGGAGTGCAGAACCTTCTTATTACAGTGCATTGCTTTTGCTTTTTCTTAAGTAATTTGCATAAAAATTATATAAATCATTTCAAATTGCGTTGAGGCAAAGGAGACAATTCAGAAAATAGCAAAATTTAAATTCAACAGAGTATTCACAATTCATTTATCCCTAGTAGATTTTAAAATTCTAAAAATTACAAAAATGCAATATTTTGATTTTTAAATTTATTATTAATGTTGTTTGATTTGATTGGTGAGAAAAATACACTATTTGAATATCTTAATTGAACAAAAATACTAGTAATAAACTCAATTGCATAAAATACAATTTAGTGGATGAATATTATAAGTAGCAATCTCAAGTTTCATTGTTGTGTTAATCATATATCCCTACATGAGAGTGCAGAACTTTCTTATTATAGTCCATTACTTTTGCTTTTTCTTAAACAATTTGCCTGAAAATTATATAAATCATTTCAAATTGCGTTAAGGCAAAGGACACAATTGAGAAAATTGAAAAATTTAACTTCAACAGAGTATTGAAAATTTATTTATCCCTAACAGATTTTAAAATTCTAAAAATTGAAAAATTGAAAAATTTAATTGCAAAATTTAACTTCAACAGAGTATTGAAAATTTATTTATCCCTAACAGATTTTAAAATTCTAAAAATTGCAAAAGTGAAAAATTTTGATTTTGAAATTTATTGTGAATGTCGTTTGGTTTAATTGGTGAGAAAAATATAATATGTGAAAAATATAATATTTGAATCTGTTAATTGAGTAAAAATACAAGTAATGGACTCAATTTCATAAAAGACACTTTAGTGGATTGAATATTATAAATAGTTTTCTCAAGTTTCAAAGATGTGTAAAGCGTATATCCCTAGATGGGAGTAGGGAACCATCTTGTTAGAGTCCTTTCCTTTTCCTTTTTCTTAACTAATTTGTCTGAAGACAAGAATTCTATAAATTATTTCAACTTGCATTGAGGCAAAGGAGACAATTAGGAAATTTTCAAAATTTAAATTCAACAGATTATTAACAATTTATTTATCCCGAACAGATTTTAAAATTCTAAAACTTGCAAAAGTGCAATATTTTGATTTTTAAATTTGTTATTAATGTAGTTTGATTAGATTGGTTAGAAAAATACAATATTTGAATAAGTTAATTGAAAAAAATTACAAGTAATGAACTCAATCGCATAAAATAAACTTTAGTGGATGAATATTATAAATAGCAATCCCAAGTTTCAATGTTGTGTTAAGCACATATCTCTAGATAGGAGTACAAAACTTTCTTATTACAGTGCATTGCTCTTACTTTTTCTTAAGTAATTTGCATAAAGATTATATAAATCATTTCAAATTTCCTTGAGGCAAAGGAGACAATTCAGAAAATAGCAAAATTTAAATTCAACGGAGTATTAACAATTCATTTATCCCTAGTAGATTTTAAAATTCTAAAAAGTGCAAAAATGCATTATTTTGATTTTCAAACTTGTTGTTAATGTCGTTTGATTTAATTGGTGAGAAAAATATAATATGTGAAAAATATATTATTTGAATATGTCAATTGAAAAAATATACAAGTAATGGACTCAATTCCACAAAAGACACTTTAGTGGATGAATATTATAAATAACAATCTTAAGTTTCAAAGTTTTGTCAAGCATATATCTCTAGATGGAAGTGGGGAACCATCTTTTTAGAGTCCATTGGTTTTCCTTTTTCCTAAGTAATTTGTCTAAAGATAGGAATTCTATAAATCATTTCAAATTACATTGAGGCAAAGGAGACACTTAAGAAAATTGCAAAATTTAAATTCTACAAATTATTAACAATTTCTTTATCCCTAGCAGATTTTAAAATTCTAAAAGTTGCAAAAATGCAATAGTTTGATTTTCAAACTTGTTGTTAAAGTCGTTTGATTTAATTGGTGAGAAAAATATAATATATGAAAAATATAATATTTGAATATGTCAATTGAAAAAATATACAAGTAATGGACTCAACACAAAAGACACTTTAGTGGATGAATATTATAAATAGCAATCTCAAGTTTCAAGGTTGTGTAAAGCATATACCCCTAGATGGGAGTTGGGAACCATCTTTTTAGAGTCCATTGATTTTCTTTTTTCCTAAGTAATTTGTCTGAACACAAGAATTCTATAAATCATTTCAAATTACATTAAGGCGAAGGAGACAATTAAGAAAATTGCAAAATTTAAATTGTACAGATTATTAACAATTTCTTCATCCCTAGCAAATTTAAAAATTTTTAAAATTCAATAAATGCAATATTTTGATTTTTAAATTTGTTGTTAATGTCCTTTAATTTGATTGGTGAGAAAAATACAATATTTGAATAAGTTTGTTCAACAAAAATACAAGTAATGGACTCAATTGAAAAATACACACCTTAGTGGATGAATATTATAAATAACAGTCTCCAGTTTTAATGTTGTATTAAGCATATATCCTTAGATGGGAGTGCAGAACCTTCTTATTACAATTGATTGCTTTTGCCTTTTCTTAAGTAATTTGCTTGAAAATTATATAAATCATTTCAAATTACGTTAAGGCATAGGAAACAATTCCAAAAATTGCAAAATTGACATTCAACAGAGTATTGACAATTCATTTATCCCTAGTAGATTTCAAAATTCAAAGAATTGAAAAAATGAAATATTTTGATTTTTAAATTTAATGTTAATGTCGTTTGATTTAATTGGTGTGAAAAATATAATATGTGAAAAATATAATATTTGAATATGTTAATTCAATAAAAATACAAGTAATGGACTCAATTGCATAAAATACACTTTAGTGGATGAATATTATAAATAGCAAACTCAAGTTTCAATGTTGTGTTAAGCATATATTCCTAGATGGGAGTGTAGAACCTTCTTAGTACAGTCCATTGCTTTTGCTTTTTCTTAAGTAATTTGCCCGAAAATTATATAAATCATTTCAAATTGCGTTGAGGCAAAAGAGACTATTTAGAAAATTGCAAAAGTTAAATTCAACAGAGTATTAACAATTCATTTATCCCTAGCAGATTTCAAAATCCCAACAAATTGCAAAAATGTAATATTTTGATTTTAAAATTTATTGTAAATATCGTTTCATTTAATTGGTGAGAAAAATATAATATGTGAAAAATATAATATTTGAATATGTCAACTGAAAAAAAATACAAGTAATGGACTCAATTCCATAAAAGACACTTTAGTATATGAATATTATAAATAGCAATATCAAGTTTTAAGGTTGTGTAAAGTATATATCCCTAAATGGAAGTGGGGAACCATCTTTTTAGAGTCCATTGGCTTTCCTTTTTCCTAAGTAATTTGTCTAAATACAAGAATTTTATAAATCATTTCAAATTACATTGAGGCAAAGGAAACAATTAAGAAAATTGCAAAATTTAAATTTACAGATTATTAACAATTTCTTTATCCCTAGCAAATTTTAAAATTATAAAAATTGCAAAAATGCAATATTTTGATTTTTAAATTTGTGGTTAATGTTGTTTGATTTGATTAGTGAGAAAGATAAAATATTTGAATAAGTTAATTGAACAGAAATACAAGTAATGGACTCAATTGCATAAAATACAATTTAGTTGATGAATATTATAAATAGCAATCCCTAGTTTCAATGTTGTGTTAAGTATATATCCCTAAATGGGAGTATCGAACATTCTTATTACAATCCACTGCTTTTTCTTTTTCTTAAGTAATTTGCCTAAAGATTATATAAATCATTTCAAATTGCATTGAGGGAGAGGAGACAATTAAGAAAATAGCAAAAGTTAAATTCAACAAAGTACTGATAATTCATTTCTTGCTAGCAGATTTTAAAATTCTAAAAATTGCAAAAATGTGATATTTTGATTTTTAAATTTATTGTTAATGTCGTTTGATTTGATTGGTGGGAAAAATACAATATTCAAATATGTTAATTGAACAAAAATACAAGTAATGGACTGAATTCCATAAAAGACACTTTAGTGGATCAATATTATAAATAGCAATCTCAAGTTTCAAGGTTGTGTAAAGCATATATCCCTAGATGAGAGTGGGGAACCATTTTTTTAGAGTCCATTGGTTTTCCTTTTTCCTAAGTAATTTGTCTGAAGACAGGAATTTTATAAATCATTTCAAATTACATTGAGGCAAAGGAGACATTTAAGAAAATTGCAAAATTTAAATTCTACAGATTATTAACAATTTTTTTATCCTTAGCAGATTTTAAAATTCCAAAAATTGCAAAAATGCAATATTTTGATTTTCAAATTTGTTGTTAATGTCGTTTGATTTAATTGGTGAGAAAAATATAATATTTGAATATGTGAATTGAAAAAATATACAAGTAATGGACTCAATTACACAAAAGAAACTTTAGTGGATGAATATTATAAATAGCAATCTCAAGTTTCAAGGTTGTGTAAACCATATATCCCTAGATGGGAGTGGGGAACCATCTTTTTAGAGTCCATTGGTTTTCCTTTTTCCTGAGTAATTTGTCTGAACACAGGAATTCTATAAATCATTTCAAATTACATTGAGGCAAAGGAGACAATTAAGAAAATTGCAAAATTTAAATTCTACAGATTATTGACAATTTCTTTATCCCTTATCCCTAACAAATTTTAAAATTCTAAAAGTTGAAAAAATGCAATATTTTGAATTTTAAATTTGTTGTTAATGTCCTTTAATTTTATTGGCGAGAAAAATACAATATTTGAATTAGTTAGTTGAAAAAAAATACAAGTAATACACTTAATTGCATAAAATACATTTTCATGCATGAATATTATAAATAGCAATATCAAGTTTTAATATTGTGTTAAGCATATATCCCTGGATGGGAGTGCAGAACCTTCTTATTACAGTCCATTGCTTTTTCTTTTTCTTAAGTAATTTGCTTGAAAATTATATAAATCATTTCAAATTGCGTTGAGGTAAAGGAGACAATTTCAAAAATTACAAAATTTAAATTCAATAGAGTATTGACAATACAGTTATCCCAAGTAGATTTTAAAATTCAAAAAATTGCAAAATTGAAATATTTTGATTTTTAAATTTTTCGTTAATGTCATTTGATTTAATTGGTGAAAAAAATAATATGTGAAAAATATCAGTAATGAACTAAATTGCAAAAAATACACTTTAGTGGATGAATATTATAAATAGTAGTCTCTAGTTTTAATATTGTGTTAAGCATATATCCCTAGATGGGAGTGCAGAACCTTCTTATTATAGTTGATTGCTTTTACTTTTTCTTAAGTAATTTGCTTGAAAATTATATAAATCATTTCAAATTACGTTATGGCATAGGAAACAATTCCGAAAATTGCAAAATTGTAATTCAACAGAGTACTGACAATTCATTTATCCCTAGTAGATTTTAAAATTTGAATAATTGCAAAAATGAAATATTTTGATTTTTAAATTTAATGTTAATGTCATTTGATTTAATTGGTGAAAAAAATATAATATGTGAAAAATATAATATTTGAATATGTTAATTGAACAAAAATACAAGTGATGTACTCAATTGTATAAAATACACTTTAGTGGATGAATATTATAAATAGCAAACCCAAGTTTCAAGGTTGTGTTAAGCATATATTCTTAGATGGGAGTGTAGAACCTTCTTAGTACAGTCCATTACTTTTGCTTTTTCTTAAGTAATTTGCCCAAAAATTATATAAATCATTTGAAATTGCATTAAGGCAAATAAGACAATTTGGAAAATTGCAAAAGTTAAATTCAACAGAGTATTGACAATTCATTTATCCCTAACAGATATTAAAATTCCAATAAATTGCCAAAATGTAATATTTTGATTTTTAAATTTATTGTTAATATCGTTTGATTTAATTGGTGAGAAAAATATAATATGTGAAAAAATATAATATTTGAATATGCCAACTGAACAAAAATACAAGTAACGGACTCATTTGAAAAAAAGACACTTTAGTGGTTGAATATTATAAATAGCAATCTCAAGTTTCAAGGTTGTGTAAACCATATATCCCTAGATGGGAGTGGGGAACCATCTTTTTGGAGTCCATTGGTTTTCCTTTCTCCTAAGTAATTTGTCTGAAGACAAGAATTCTATAAATCATTTCAAATTACATTGAGGTAAAGTAGACAATTAAGAAAATTGCAAAATTTAAATTCTACAGATTAATAACAATTTTTTTATCCCTAGTAGATTTTAAAATTCTAAAAATATGAAAAATGGAATATTTTGATTTTTAAATATATTGTTAATGTTGTTTGGTTTGATTGGTGAGAAAAACACAATATTTGAAGATCTTAATTGCATAAAAATATAAGTAATGGACTCAATTGCATAAAATACAATTTAGTGGATAAATATTATAAATAACAATTCCAAGTTTCATTGTTATGTTAAGCATATATCCCTACATGGGAGCGCAGAACTTTCTTATTACAATCCATTGCTTTTGCTTTTTCATAAACAATGTGCCTGAAGATTATATAAATCATTTCAAATTGCGTTGAGGCAAGGGACACAATTGAGAAAATTGCAAACGTTAACTTCAACAAAGTATTGACATTTCATTTATCCCTAACAGATTTTAAAATTCTAAAAATTGCAAAATTGAAATATTTTGATTTTTAAATTTATTATTAATGTCGTTTGATTTAATTAGTGAGAAAAATATAATATGTGAAAAGTATAATATTTGAATCTGTTAATTGAGCAAAATTACAAGTAATGGACTTAATTTCATAAAAGACACTTTAGTGGATTGAATATTATAAATAGCAATCTCAAGTTTCAGGGTTGTGTAAAGCATATATCCCTAGATGAGAGTGGGGAACCATCTTGTTAGAGTCCTTTCCTTTTCCTTTTTCTTAACTAATTTGTCTGAAGACAAGAATTTTATAAATTATTTCAAATTGCATTGAGGCAAAGGAGACAATTAGGAAATTTTCAAAATTTAAATTCAACAGATTATTGACAATTTATTTATCCCTAGCATATTTTAAAATTCTAAAAATTGCAAACATGCAATATTTTGATTTTTAAATTTGTTGTTAATGTCGTTTGATTAGATTGGTGTAAAAAATACAATATTTGAATATCTTAATTGAACAAAAATACAAGTAATAAACTCAATTGCATAAAATACAATTTATTGGATGAATATTATAAATAGCAATCCCAAATTTCATTGTTGTGTTAAGCATATACCCCTAGATGGGAGTGCAGAACCTTCTTATTATAGTCCATAGCTTTTACTTTTTCTTAAGAAATTTCTTTGAAGACAAGAATTCTTCAAATAATTTCAAATTGCATTAAGGCAACTGAGACCATTAAGAAAATTGCAAAATTTAAATTCAATAGCAAATTCTAAAATTCTAAAATTTGCAAAAATGGAATATTTTGATTTTTAAATTTATTGTTAATGTCGTTGGATTTGATTGGTGAGAAAAATACAATATTTGAACATCTTAATTGAACAAAAATGCAAGTAATGGACTCAATAGCATAAAATACAATTTAGTGGATGAAAATTATAAATAGCAATCCCAAATTACATTGTTGTATCAAGCATATATCCCTAGATGGAAGTGTAGAACGTTCTTATTACAGTCCATTGCTTTTGCTTTTTTTTTTTTAAGTAATTTGCCTGAAAATTATATAAATCATTTCAAATTGCGTTTAGGCAAAGGAGAAATTTAGAAAATTGCAAAATTTGAATTCAACAGAGTTATGAGAATTCACTTATCCCTAGCAGATTTTAAAATTCCAAAAATTGAAAAATTGAAATATTTTGATTTTTAAATTTATTGTTAATGTCGTTCGTTTTAATTGGTGAGAAAAATATAATATGTGAAAAACATAATATTTGAATATGTTAATTGAATAAAAATACAAGTAATGGACTCAATTGCATAAAATACACTTTAATGGATGAATATTATAAATAGCAATCTCTAATTTCAATGTTGTGTTAAGCATATATCCTTAGATGGGAGTGCAGAACCTTCTTATTACAGTCCATTGCTTTTGCTTTTTCTTAAGTAATTTGCCTGAAAATTATATAAATCATTTCAAATTACGTTGAGGCAAAGGAAACAATTCCGAAAATTGCAAAATTTAAATTCAACAGAGTATTGACAATTCATTTATCCTTAGCAGATTTCAAAATTTGAAAAATTGCAAAAATGAAATATTTTGATTTTTAAATTTAATATTAATGTCATTTAATTTAATTGATGAGAAAAATATCATATGTGAAAAATATAATATTTGAATATGCCAATTGAACAAATATACAAGTGATTGACTCAATTCCATAAAAGACAATTTAGTGGATGAATATTATAAATAGCAACCTCAATTTTCAAGGTAGTGTAAAGCATATATCGCTAGATGGGAGTGGGGAACTATCTTTTTAGAGTCCATTGGTTTTCCTTTTTCCTAAGTATTTTGTCTGAAGGTAGGAATTCTATAAATCATTTCAAATTACATTGAGGCAAAGGAGACAATTAGGAAAATTGCAAAATTTAAATTCTACAGATGATTAACAATTTCTTTATCCCTAGTAGATTGTAAAATTCTAAAAATTGCAAAAATGCAATATTTTGATTTTTAAATTTGTTGTTAATGTTGTTTGATTTGATTGGTCAGAAAAATACAATATTTGAATAAGTTAATAAAACAAAAATACTAGTAATGTACTCAATTGCATAAAATACACTTTAGTGGATGAATATTATAAATGCAATCCCTAGTTTCAATGTTTCGTTAAGCATATATCCCTAGATGGGAGTGCAGAACCTTCCTATTATCCATTGCTTCTGTTTTTTCTTAAGTAATTTGCCTGAAAATTATATAAATCATTTCAAAATGCGTTGAGACAAAGGAGACAATTCAAAAAATTGCAAAAGTTAAATTCAACAATATATTGACAATTCATTTCTCCTTAGCATATTTTAAAATTCTAAACATTGCAAAAATGCAATATTTTGATTTTTAAATTTATTGTTAATGTCGTTTGATTTGATTGGAGGGAAAAATACAATATTTGAATATGTTAATTGAACAAAAATACAAGTAATGAACTCAATTCCATAAAATACAATTAAGTGGATGAATATTATAAGTTGCAGTCCCAAGTTTCAATGTAGTGTTAAACATATATCACTGGATGGGAGTGCAGAACCTTCTTATTACAATCCATTGCTTTCACTTTTTCTTAAGTAATCTGCCTGAAAATTATATAAATCATTTGAAATAGCATTAAGGCAAAGGAGACAATTCAAAAAATTGCAAAATTTAAATTCAATAGAGTATTGACAATTCATTTATTCCTAGTAGATTTTAAAATTCTAAAAATTGCAAAAATGAAATATTTTGATTTTTAAATTTATTGTTAATGTCGTTTGATTTAATTGGTGAGAAAAATATAATATGTGAAAAATATAATATTTGAATATGTCAATTGAACAAATATAAAAGTAATGGACTCAATTCCATAAAAGACACTTTAGTGGATGAATATTATAAATAGCAATCTCAAGTTTCGAGGTTGTGTAAGCCCTAGATGGGAGTGGGGAACCATCGTATTAGAATCCATTGGTTTTCCTTTTTCCTAAGTAATTTGTTTGAAGAAAGGAATTTTATAAATCATTTCAAATTACATTGAGGTAAAAGAGACAATTAAGAAAAATGCAAAATTTAAATTCTATAGATTATTAACAATTTCTTTATCCCTAGCAGATTGTAAAATTCTAAAAATTGCAAAAATGCAATATTTTGATTTTTTATATTTGTTATTAATGTCGTTTGATTTGATTGGTTAGAAAAATACAATATTTGAATAAGTAAATTGAACAAAAATACAAGTAATGGACTCAATTGCATAAAATACACTTTAGTTGAAGAATATTATAAATAGCAATTCAAAGTTTCAATGTTGTGTTAAGCATATATCCCTAAATGAGAGTGCAAAACCTTCTTATTATAGTTTATTGCTTTTGTTTTTCCTTAAGTAATTTGCCTGAAGATTATATAAATTATTTCAAAATGCATTTAGGCAAACGAGACAATTTAGAAAATTGCAAAAGTTAAATTCAACAGAATATTGACAATTCATTTCTCCATAGCAGATTCTCAACGGAGACAATTCTGAAAATTGCAAAATTTAAATTCAACAAAGTATTGACAATTCATTTATCCCTAGTAGATTCTAAAATTCTTAAAATTGTAAAAATGCAATATTTTGATTTTTAAATTTAATGTTAATGTCATTTAATTTAATTGGTGAGAAAAATATAATATGTGACAAATATAGTATTTGAATATGTTAATTGAACACAAATACGAGTAATGGACTCAATTGCATAAAATACACTTTAGTGGACGAATATTATAAATAGCAAACCCAAGTTTCAATGTTGTGTTAAGCATATATCTCTAGATGGGAGTGTAAAACCTTCTTATTGCAATCGATTGCTTTTTCTTTTTCTTAAGTAATTTGCCTAAAGATTATATAAATTGTTTCAAATTGCATTGAGGCAAAGGAGACAATTCTAAAAATTGAAAAATTTAACTTCAACAGAGTTTTGACAATTCACTTATCCCTAGCAGATTTTAAAATTCAAAAAATTGCAAAATTGAAAGATTTTGATTTTTAAATTTATTGTTAACGTGGTTTGATTTAATTGGTAAGAAAAATATAATATGTGAAAAATGTAATATTTGAATATGTTAATTGAACACCAATACTAATGGACTCAATTGTATAAAATACAATTTAGTGGATGAATATTATAAATATTAATCCCAAATTTCGTTGTTGTGTTAAGTATATATCCTTAGATGGGAGTGCAGAATCCTCATATTACAGTCCATTGCTTTTGCTTTTTCTTAAGTAATTTGCCTGAAGATTATATAAATCATTTCAAATTAGGTTGAGGTAAAGGAGACAATTCAAAAAATTCCAAAATTTAAATTGAACAAAGTGTTGACAATTCACTTATCCTAAGCATATTTTAAAATTCGAAAAAGTGCAAAGATGAAATATTTTGATTTTTAAATTTATTGTTAATGTCATTTGATTTAATTGGAGAGAAAAATATAATATGTGACAAATAAAATATTTTAATATGTTAAATGAACAATAATATAAGTAATGGACTCAATTGCATAAAATACAATTAACGGGATGAATATTATAAATAGCACTCCCAACTTTCAATGTTCTGTTAAGCAAATATCCCTAGATAGGAATGCAGAACTTTCTTATTACAGTCCATTGCTTTCGCTTTTTCTTAAGTAATCTACCTGAAAATTATATAAATCATTTGAAATTGCGTTGAGGTAAAGGAGATAATTTAGAAAATTGCAAAATTTAAATTCAACAGAGTATCGACAATTCATTTATCCCTAGCAGATTTTAAAATTCAAAAAAGTGCAAAATTGAAATATTTTGATTTTTAAATTGAATGTTAATGTCATTTGATTTAATTTGTGAGAAAAATATAATATGTAAAAAATATAATATTTGAATATGTTAATTGAACAAAAATACGAGTAATGAATTGAATTGTATAAAATACATTTTAGTGGATGAATATTAAAAATAGCAAACCCAAGTTTCAATGTTGTGTTAAGCATATATCCCTACATGGGAGTGTAGAGCTTTCTTATTATAGTCGATTACTTTTGCTTTTTCTTAAGTAATTTCCCTGAAGATTATATAAATTATTTCAAATTGCGTTGAGGGAAAGGAGACAATTCCGAAAATTGCAAAATTTAAATTCAACAAAGTATTGACAATTCATTTATCCCTAGCAGATTTTAAAATTATAAAAATTGCAAAAATGTAATATTTTGATTTTTAAATTTATTGTTAATGTTGTTTGATTTGATTGGTAAGGAAAATATAACATGTGAAAAATATAATATTTGAATATGTCCATTGAACAAAAATACAATTAATGGACTCAATTGCATAAAAGACACTTTAGTGGATCAATATTATAAATAGCAATCTCAAGTTTCAAGGTTTTGTGAAGCATATATCCCTAGATGGGAGTAGGGAACCATCTTATTAGGGTCTATTGCTTTTCCTTTTTCTTAAGTAATTTGCCTGAAGATAAGAATTCTATAAATCATTTCAAATTGGATTGAGGCAAAGGAGATAATTAAGAAAATTGAAAATTTTAAATTCAATAGATTATTTAAAATTTCTTTGTCCTTAGCAGATTTTAAAATTTTAAAAATTGCAAAAATGCAACATTTTGATTTTTAAATTTGTTGTTAATATCGTTTGATTTGATTGGTGAGAAAAATACAATATTTGAATAAGTTAATTGAACAAAAATACATGTGATGGACACAATTGAATAAAATACACTTTATTGGATGAATATCATAAATAGTAATCTCATGTTTCAATGTTGTCTTAAGTATATATCTCTAGATGAGAGTGCAGAACCTTCTTATTGTAGTCCATTGTTTTTGCTTTTTCTTAAGTAATTTGCCTGAAGATTATATAAATCATTTCAAATTGCGTTGAAGCAAAGGAGACAATTTAGAAAATCAGAAAAGTTAAATTCAAGAGAGTATTGACAATTCATTTCTTCCTAGCAGATTTTAAAATACTAAAAATTGCAAAAATGCGATATTTTGATAATATGTTAATTGAACAAAAAAAACAAGTAATGGACTCAATTGCATAAAAAAAATTTTAGTGGATGAATATTATAAAAAACAATCCCATGTTTCAATGTCATGTTAAGCATATATCCCTAGATGGGAGTGCAAAGTCTTCTTATTATAGTTGATTGCTTTTGCTTTTACTTAGTAATTTGTCTGAACATTATATAAATTATTTCAAATTGCGTTGAGGAAAAAGAGATAATTCCAAAAAATGAAAAATTTAAATTCAACAGAGTATTGACAATTCACTTATCCCTAGCAGATTTTAAAATTCAAAAAAGTGCAAAATTGAAATATTTTGATATTTAAATTTAATGTTAATGTCGTTCGATTTAATTGATGAAAAAAATATAATATTTGAATATGTTAATTGAACAAAAATACGAATAATGGACACAATTGCATAAAATACAGTTTAGTGGATGAATATTTTAAATAGCAAACCCAAGTTTCAATGTTGCGTCAAGCATATATCCCTAGATGGGAGTGCAGAACCTTCTTATTACAGTCCATTGCTTTTGCTTTTTCTTAAAAAATTTGCCTGAAGATTATATAAATTATTTCAAATTGCGTTGAGGCAAAGGAGACAATTCCAAAAATTGCAAAATTTAAATTCAACAGAGTATTGACAATTCATTTATCCCTAGCAGATTTTAAAATTCCAAAAATTGCAAAAATGCAATATTTTGATTTTTAAATTTATAGTTAATGTCATTTGATTTAATTGGTGAGAAAAATATAACATGTGAAAAATATAATATTTGAATATGTCAATTGAACAAAAATACAAGTAATGGACTTAATTGCATAAAATACAAGTAATATTTGTGAAGCATATATCACTAGATGGGAGTAGGGAACCATCTTATTAGGGTCCATTGCTTTTCCTTTTTCTTAAGTAATTTGTCTAAAGACAAGAATTTTATAAATCATTTCAAATTGCATTAAGGCAATGGAGACAATTAAGAAAATCGCAAAATTTAAATTCAATAGATTATTTACAATTTATTTGTCCTTGATAGATTTTAAAATTCTAAAAACTGCAAAAATACAATATTTTGATTTTTAAATTTGTTGTTAATGTCGTTTGATTTGATTGGTGAGAAAATACAATATTTGAATAAGTTAATTGAACAAAAATAAAAGTAATGGACTCAATTGCATAAAACATACTTTCGTGGATGAATATTATAAATAGCAATCCTAAGTTTCACTTTTATGTTAAGCAAATATCCCTAGATGGGAGTGCAGAACCTTTTTATTATAGTCCATTGCTTTTGCTTTTTCTTAAGCAATTTGCCTAAAGATTATATAAATCATTTCAACTTGCATTGAGGCAAAGGAGACAATTCAGAAAATTGGAAAAGTTAAATTCAACAAAATATTGACAATTCATTTCTCCCTAATAGATTTTAAAATTCTAAAAATTGCAAAAATGCGATATTTTGATTTTTAAATTTATTATTATTGTCGTTTGATTTCATTCGTGAGAAAAATACAATATTTGAATATGTTAATTGAACAAAAATACAAGTAATGGACTCAATTACAGAAAATACAATTAAGTGGATGAATATTATAAGTTGCAGTCGCAAGTTTCAATGTAGTGTTAAGGATATATCACTAGATAGGAGTGCAAAACCTTCTTATTACAATCCATTGCTTTCGCTTTTTCTTAAGTAATCTGCTTGAAGATTATATAAATTATTTGAAATAGCATTGAGTCAAAGGAGACAATTCTAAAAATTGCAAAGTTTAAATTCAACATAGTATTGACAATTCACTTATCCCTAGCAGATTTTAAAATTCAAAAAATTGCAAATTTGAAATATTTTGATTTTTAAATTTATTATTAATGTCGTTTGATATAATTGGTGAGGGAAATATAATATGTGAAAAATATAATATTTGAATATGTTAATTAAACAAAAATACAAGTAATGGACTTAATTGCATAAAATACACTTTAGTGGGTGAATACTATAAATACCAATCCGAAGTTTCAATGTTTTGTTAAGTATATATCCCTAGATGGGAGTGCAGAGCCTTCTTATTACAGTTGATTGCTTTTGCTTTTTCTTAAGTAATTTGCTTGAACATTATAAAAATTATTTCAAATTGCATTGAGGCAAAAGAGACAATTCTGAAAATTGCAAAATTTAAATTCAACATAGTATTGACAATTCACTTATCCCTAGTAGATTTTAAAATTCGAAAAAGTGCAAAATTAAAATATTTTGATTTTTAAATTTAATGTTAATGTCATTTGATTTAATTGGTGAGAAAAATATAATATGTGAAAAATATAATATTTGAATATGTTAATTGAACAAAAATACGAGTAATGAACTCAATTGCATAAAATATAGTTTAGTAGATGAATATTATAAATAGCAAATTAAGTTTTAATGTTGTGTTAAGCATATATCCCTACATGGGAGTGTAGAGCCTTCTTATTATAGTCGATTACTTTTCCTTTTTCTTAAGTAATTTGCCTAAAGATTATATAAATTATTTGAAATTGCCTTGAGGCAAAGGAGACAATTTGAAAATTGAAAAATTTAAATTCAATAGAACATTGACAATTCACTTATCCCTAGCAGATTTTAAAATTCGAAAAAGTGCAAAATTGAAATATTTTGATTTTTAAATTTAAAATTAATGTCATTTGATTTAATTAGTGAGAAAAATATAATATGTGAAAAATATAACATTTGAATATGTTAATTGAACAAAAATACGAGTAATGGACTCAATTGCATAAAATACACTTTAGTAGGTGAATACTATAAATACCGATCCGAAGTTTCAATGTTTTGTTAAGCATATATCCCTAGATGGGAGTGCAGAGCATTCTTATTACAGTTGATTAGTTTTGCTTTTTCTTAAGTAATTTGCTTGAACATTATAGAAATTATTTCAAATTGCGTTGAGGCAAAAGAGACATTTCCAAAAATTGCAAAATTTAAATTCAACAGAGTATTGACAATTCACTTATCCCTAGCAGATTTTAAAATTCGAAAAAGTGCAAAATTGAAATATTTTGATTTTTAAATTTAATGTTAATGTTGTTTGATTTAATTGGTGAGAAAAATATAATATGTGAAAAATATAATATTTGAATATGTTAATTGAACAAAAATACGAGTAATGAACTCAATTGCATAAAATACATATTATTAGATGAATATTATAAATAACAAACCCAAAATTCAATGTTGTGTTAAGCATATATCCCTAGATGGGAGTAAAGAACCATCTTATTACAGTCCATTGTTTTTCCTTTTTCTTAAGTAATTTGTCTAAAAACAAGAATTCTATAAATCATTTCAAATTGCGTTGAGGCAAAGGATAGAATTAAGAAAATTGCAAAATTTAAATTCAACAAATTATTGGGAATTTATTTATCCCTAGCAGATTTTAAAATTTTAAACATTGCAAAAATGGAATATTTTGATTTTTAAATTTGTTGTGAATGTCGTTTAATTTGATTTGTGAGAAAAATACAATATTTGAATATGTTAATTGAACAAAAATACAAGTGATGGACTCAATTGCATAAAATACACTTCAGTGGATGAATATTATAAATAGGAATCCTAAGTTTCAATGTTGTATTAAGCATATATCCCTCGATGGGAGTGCAGAACCTTCTTATTACAGTCCATTGCTTTTGCTTTTTCTTAAGTAATTTCCCTGAAGATTATATAAATCATTTCAAATTGCGTTGAGGCAAAGGAGACAATTCAGAAAATTGCAAAATTTAAATTCAATAGAGTACTGACAATTCATGTATCCCTACCAAATTTTAAAATTCAAAAAATTACAAAATTGAAATATTTTGATTTTTAAATTTATTTTTAATGTCGTTTGATTTAATTACGTTAAGGCAAATGAGACAATTCAGAAAATTGCAAAATTTAAATTTAACATAGTACTGACAATTCATGTATCCCTACCAAATTTTAAAATTCAAAAAATTACAAAATTGAAATATTTTGATTTTTAAATTTATTTTTAATGTCATTTGATTTAATTACATTAAGGGAAAGGAGACAATTCAAAAAATTGCAAAATTTAAATCCAACGGAGTATTGAAAATTCAGTTATCCCTAGCAGATTTTAAAATTCTAAAAATTGCAAAATTGAAATATTTTGATTTTTACATTTATTGTTAATATCGTTTGATTTAATTGGTGAGAAAAATATAATATGTGAAAAATATAATATTTGAATATGTTAATTGAAGAAAAATACATGTAATGGACTCAATTGCACAAAAGACACTTTAGTGTATGAATATTATAAATAGTAATATCAAGTTTCAAGGTTGTGTGAAGCATATATCCCTAGATGGGAGTGGGGAACCATCTTATTAGAGTTTATTGTTATTCGTTTTTCTTAAGTAATTTGTTTGAAGACAAGAATTCTATAAATCATTTAAAATTGCATTGAGGCGAAGGAGACAATTAAGAAAATTGAAAAATTTAATTTTAACATATTATGGACAATTTATTTGTCCCTAGCATATTTTAAAATTTTAAAAATTGCAAAAATGCAATATTTTGATTTTGAATATTGTTGTTAGTGTCATTTGATTTGATTGCTGAGAAAAATACAATATTTGAATAAGTTAATTGAGCAAAAATACCAATAAATGACTCAATTACATAAAATACACTTTAGTGGATGAATATTATAAATAACTTGTGCTAAGCATATATCCTTAGATAGTAGTGCAGAACCTTTTTATTATAGTCCATTGCTTTTGCTTTTTCTTATGTAATTTGCCTAAAGATTATATAAATCATTTCAAATTGCGTTGAGGCAAAGGAGACAATTCAGAAAATTGGAATATTTCACTTCAACAGAGTATCGACAATTCATTTATCCCTAGCAGATTTTAAAATTTGAAAAAATGCAAAATTGAAATATTTTAATTTTTAAAGTTAATGTTAATGTCGTTTGATTTAATTGGTGAGAAAAATATAATATGTGAAAAATATAATATTTGAATATGTTAATTTAACAAAAATACATGTAGTGGACTTAATTGCATCAAAGACACTTTAGTGGATGAATATTGTAAATTGCAATCTCAAGTTTCAAGGTTGTGTAAAGCATATATCCCTTGATGGGAGTGGGGAACCATCTTATTACAGTCCATTCCTTTTCCTTCTTCTTAAGTGATTTGTCTGAAGACAAGAATTCTATAAATCATTTAAAATTGCATTGATGCAAAGGAGACACTTAAGAAAATTGGAAAATTTAATTTTAACAGATTATGGACAAGTTATTTGTCCCTAGAAGATTTTAAAATTTTAATAATTGCACAAATGCAATATTTTGATTGTGAAATTTGTTGTTAGTGTCATTTGATTTGATTGGTGAGAAAAATACAATATTTGAATAAGTTAATTGAACAAAAATACAAAAAAAGGACTCAATTGCATAAAATACATTTTAGTGGATGAATATTATAAATAGCAATCCCAAATTTCAATCTTGTGCTAATCATATATCCTTAGATGGGAATGCAGAACCTTCTTATTACAATCCATTGTTTTTTCTTTTTCTTAAGTAATTTGCTTGAAAATTATATAAATCATTTCAAATTGTGTTGAGGCAAAGGAGACAATTCAGAAAATTGCAAAATTTAAATTCAACAGAGTATTGAAAATTCACTTATCCCTAGCAGATTTGAAAATTCAAAAAATTGCAAAATTGAAATTTTTTGATTTTTATATTTATTATTAATATCATTTGATTTAATTGCTGAGAATATGTTAATTGAACAAAAAATACAAGGAATGGACTTAATTGCGTAAAAGACACTTTAGTGAATGAATATTATAAATAGCAAACTCAAGTTTCAAGGTTATGTGAAGCATATATCCCTAGATGGGAGTGCAGAACCATCTTATTAGAGTCCATTGC
>JAHOYR010005397.1:0-14197 GCA_023213295.1 Bruguiera hainesii | reverse complement strand
TTTGTCACAGTGCTATTTGAAATGATTTATATAATTTTAGTCTACAAACATATTACTTAAGAAAAAGCAAAGTCAATGGACTCTTATAAGAAGTTTCCCCACTCTCATCAAGAGTAATATGCTTGACCCAAAATTAAAACTTAGGATTGCTATTTATAATATTCATCCACTAAAGTGTATTTCATACAATTGAGTCCATTACTTGTATTTTTGTTCAATCAACATATTCAAATATTATATTTTTCTCAACATTCATATGTAATGCCATTAAAAATAAATTTAAAATTCAAAACATTGCATTTTTTCAATTTTTGGAATGTTGAAGTATTGTAGGGAAAAATACATTGTTAAGAATTAGTTTAATTTAAATCTTGTAACTTTTTGAATTTTCTCCTTTAGCACAATGCAATTTGAAATGATTTATATAATTTTGGTCTACAAACATGTTACTTAAGAAAAAATGAATGCAATGGACTCTAATAAGAAGTTTCCCTACTCCCCTCAAGAGCAATATGCTTGACCTAACATTGGAGTTTGGGATTTTTATTTATAATATTCATTCATTAAAGTGTATTTTATACAATTAAATCCGTTACACGTATTTTTGTTCAACTAACATACTCAAATATTATATTTTTCTCACCGTTCAAATGTAATGGCTTTTACAATAAATGTAAAAATCAAAACATTGCAAATTTTCAATTTTAAGAATTATAAAGTCATATAAAGATAAATGCATTATTATTAATTAGTTGAAGTTAACTTTTGTAATTTTTTTAATTGTCTTGTTAACGATAATCCTATTTGAAATAATTTATATAATTTTAGTCTACAAATATATTACTTAAGAAAAACCAAATGCAATGGACTCTTATAAGAAGTTTCCCCACTCCCCTCAAGAGCAACATGCTTAACAGAACATTGAAGTTTGGAATTGCTATTTATAATATTCATTGACTAAAGTGTATTTTATATTATTGAGTCCATTACTTGTAATTTTGTTTAATTAACATATTTAAATATTATTTTTTTCTCACCATTCAAATGCAATGACATTCACAATAAATGTAAAAATCAAAACCTTGCAATGTTTCAATTTTAAGAATTATAAAGTCTTATAGGGATAAATACATTGTTAAGAATGAGTTAAATTTAACTTTGGTAATTTTTGTAATTGTCTCCTTTGCAACAATACTATTTGAATAGATTTTTATAATTTTAGTCTAAAAATATACTACTTAAGAAAATACAAATGCAATGAACTCTAGTAAGAAGTTTCCTCACTCTCCTCAAAAGCAATATGCTTGAACCAACATGGAAACTTAAGGTTGCTATTTATAATATTTTTCCACTAAAGTGTATTTTATACAATTGAGTCCATTACTTGTATTTTTCTTCAATTAACATGTTCAAATATTACATTTTCTCACTGTTCAAATGTATTGCCATTAACAATAAATGTAAAAATGAAAACATTGCATTTTTTCAATTTTTAGAGTTTTAAAGTTCTATAGGGACAAATACATTGTTAATAATCAATTGAATTTAAATTTTGTAATTTTTTTAATTGTCACCTTTGTGACAATGCTATCTGAAATGATTTATATAATTTTAGTCTAAAAATATATTACTTAAGCAAAAGTAAATGCAATAGACTCTAATAAAAAGTTTCCCTACTCCCCTCAAGAGTAATATGTTTGACCTAACATTGAAGTTTAGGTTTGCTATTTACTACAATATTCATCCACTAAAGTGTATTTTATACAATTTTTTCCATTACTTGTATTTTTTTTCAATTAACATATTCAAACATTAAGCTTTTCTCACCATTCAAATGTATTGCCATTAAAAATACATTTAAAAATCAAAACATTGCATTTTTTCAATTTTAGAATTTTAAATTTCTATAGGGACGAATGAATTATCAATAATCAGTCGAATTTAAATTTTGTAATTTTTTTAATTTTCTACTTTGCCACGATGCAATTTGAAATGATTTATATAAATTTAGTCTACAAACATAGTACTTAAGGAAAAGCAAATGAAATGGACTCTAATAAGAAGTTTTACTACTACCCTTTAGAGATATATACTTGACCCAACATTGAAACTTGGGATTACTATTCATAATATTCATCCACTAAAATGTATTTATACAATTAAGTCCATTACCTATATTTTTGTTCAATTAACATATTCAAATATTATGTTTTTCTCACTTTTCCAATGTAATGACATTAACAATAAATTTAAAAATTAAAACATTGCACTTTTTCAATCTTTAGAATTTTAAAGACCTATAAGGATAAATGCGTTGTTAAGAATTAGAGGTGAAGGAAAGTTTTATAATTTTTTTAATTGTCTCCTTTGTCACAGTGCTATTTGAAATGATTTATATAATTTTAGTCTACAAGCATATCACTTAAGAGAAAGCAAATGCAATGGACTCTAATTAGAACTTTTCCCATTCCCCTCTAGAGATATACGTTAGGCCCAACATTGAAACTTGGATTGCTATTTGGAATATTCATCCACTAAAATATATTTTATACAATTGAGTCTATTACTTGAATTTTTGTTCAATTAACATTTTCAAATATTATGTTTTTTCTCCATTCAAATGCAATGACATTTACAATAAATGTAAAAATCAAAACAGTGCAATTTTTCAATTTTAAGAATTATAAAGTCTTATAAAGATAAATGCATTATTATTAATTAGTTGAAATTAACTTTTGTATTTTTTTTAATTGTCTTGTTAACGATAATCCTATTTGAAATGATTTATATAATTTTAGTCGAAAAATATATTACTTAAGAAAAACCGAATGCAATGGACGCTTATAAGAAGTTTCCCCACTCCCCTCAAGAGCAATATGCTTGATAGAACATTGAAGCTTAGGATTGCTATTTATAATATTCATCGACTAAAGTGTATTTTATATTATTGAGTCTATTACTTGTATTTTTGTTTAATTAACATATTGAAATATTATGCTTTTCTCACCATTCAAATGCAATGACATTTACAATAAATGTAAAAATCAAAACTTTGTAATTTTTCAATTTTAAGAATTATAAAGTCTTGTAGGGATAAATGCATTATTTTTAATTAGTTGAATATAACTTTTCTAATTTTTTCAATTGTCTCCTTAGCGATAATGCTATTTGTAGCAATTTATATAATTTTATTCTACAAACATATTACTTAAGAAAAAGCAAATACAGTGGAATTTAATAAGAATTTCTCCCACTCCCGTTAAGAGCAATATGCTTGGCACAACATTGAATGTTAGGATTGCTATTTATAATATTCATCTACTAAAGTGAATTTTATACAATTTCGTCCATTTCTTGACTTTTTGTTCTATTAACATATTCAAATATTATGTTTTTCTCACCATTCAAATGTTATGGCATTTAAACATTACAATTTTGCAATTTTAAGATTTATAAAGTCTTATAGGGATAAATGCATTATTTTTGATCAGTTGAATTTAACTTTTGTAATTTTTTTAATTGTCTCTCACAATTGAAATGCAATGGCTTTAGGAATAAATTTAAAAATCAAAACATTGCATTTTTTCAATTTTTAGAATTTTAAAATCTTATAAGTATAAATGCATTGTTAATAGTTAGTTAAATTTAAGTTTTATAATTTTTTTAATTGTCTCCATTGCCACACTGCAATTTGAAATGATTTATACAATTTTAGTCTACATACATATTGCTTCAAAAAAAGTAAATGCAATGGACTTTAATAAAAAGTTTTCCCATTGCCCTCTAGAGATATATGGTTGGCCCAACATTGAAGTTTAGGATTGCTGTTTATAATATTTATCGAATAAATTGTATTTTATACAATTAAATCCATTACTTGAGTTTTTGTTCAATTAACATATTCAAATATTGTGTTTTTCTCACTATTCAAATGCAATGGCTTTGGCAATAAATTTAAAAATTAAAACATTGCATTTTTCCAATTTTTAAAATTTTATATTCATATAGGGATAAATGTTTTGTTAATAATTAGTTGAATTTAAATTTTGTAATTTTTTTAATTGTCTCTATTGTCATAGTGCAATTTGAAATGATTTATATAATTTTAGACTACATACATATTGCTTAAGAAAAAGTAAATGCAGTGGACTCTAATAAGAAGTTTTCCCATTTCCTTATAGAGATATATGTTTGGCCCAACATTGAAACTTAGGATTGTTGTTTATAATATTTATCAACTAGAATGTATTTTATACAATTAAGTCCATTACTTGTATTTTTGTTCAATTAACATATTCAAATATTATGTTTTTCTCACCATTCAAATGCAATAGTATTAATAATAAATTTAAAAATCAAAGCATTGCATTTTTTCAATTTCTAGAATTTCAAACTCTTATAGGGATAAATGCATTGTTAATAATTAGTTGAATTTAAATTTTGTAATTTTTTTAATTATCTCTTTTCCTACAGTGGAATTTGAAATGATTTATATAATTTTAGTCTGCAAACATATTACTTAAAGAAAAGCAAATGTAATGTACTATAAGAAGTTTGTCCATTCCCCTATAGATATATATGCTTGGCCTAACATTGAAACTTGGGATTGCTATTTATAATATTCATCCACTAAAGTGTATTCTATACCATTGAGTCCATTACTTGTATTCTTGTTCATTTAACATATTCAAATATTATATTTTTCTCACCATTCAAATGTAATGGCATTAACAATATATTTAAAAATCAAATTATTCCATTTTTTCAATTTTAAACTCTTATAGGTATAAATGCATTGTTAATAATCAGTTAAATTTAATTTTTGTAATTTTTTTAATTTTCTCCTTTGTCACAATGCAATTTAAAATGATTTATCTAATTTTAGTCTACAAACATATTAGCTAAGAAAAAGCAAATACAATGTACTCTAATAGGAAGTTTTCTCACTCCTCTCTAGAGATATATGCTTGACCCAACATTGAAGCATGAGATTGCTATTTATAATATTAATCCACTAGAGTGTATTTTATACCATTCAATCCATTACTTGTATTTTTGTTCATTTAACATATTCAAATATTATGTTTTTCTCACCATATAAATGCAATGGCAGTTACAATATATTGAAAAATCAAAATATTGCATTTTTTCAACTTTTAGAATTTTAACGTCGTTAATAATCAATTGAAATTGCAATTTTTTTAATGAGCTCCTTCGTCACAATGCAATTTGAAATGATTTATATAATTTTAGTCTACAAAGGTATTACCTAAGAAAAAGCAAATGCAATGGACTCTAATAAGAACTTTTGCCACTCCCTTTTAGAGATATAAGCATGACCCAACAATGACACTTAGGATTGCAATTTATAATATTTATCTACTAAAGTGTATTTTATACAATTGTGTCCATTATTTGTATTTTTGTTCAATTAACATGTTCAATTATTATTTTTTTTTCTCACCATTCAAAATGCAATGGCATTAAAAATAAAATTAAAAATCAAAACATTTCATTTTTCAATTTTAAGAATTTGAAAGTGTTTTATAAATAAATGCATTGTTAAAAATCAATTGAATTTAAATTTTGTAATCTTTTTAATTGTCTGCTTTGCCACAGTGCAATTTGAAATGATTTATATAGTCTTAGTCTACAAACATATTATTTAAGAAAAAGCAAATGCAATGGACTCTAATAAGAAAATTTCTCATTCCCCTCTAGAGATATATGCTTGGTTCAACAATAAAGTTTGGGATTGTTATTTATAATATTCATCCATTAAAGTTTATTTTATATCATTAAGTCCATTACTTGTATTTTTGTTTATTTAACATATTTAAATATTTTATTTTTATCACCATATAAATGCAATGGCATTAACAATATATTGAAAATCAAAACTTTGCATTTTTTCAACTTTTTGAATTTTAAAGTCTTATAAGGATAAATGCATTATTAATAATCAGTTGAAATTCAATTTTGTAAATTTTTTCTCCTTTGTCACAATGATATTTGAAATAATTTATATAATTTTAGTCTAAAAATATATTATTTAAGAAAAAGCAAATGCAATGAACTCTAATAAGAAGTTTTCATCAAAGTTTGGGATTGCAATTTAAAATATTCATCCACTAAATTGTATTTTATACAATTGAGTCCATTACTTGTATTTTATTTCAATTAACATATTCAAATATTATGTTTTTCTCACCATTTAAATGCAATAACTTTAGCAATTAATTTAAAGACCAAAACATTGCATTTTTTCAATTTTGAGACTTTTGAAGTCTTATAGGGATAAATGCATTTTTAATAATCAATTGAATTTAAATTTTGAAATTTTTTTAATTGTCTCCTTTGCTACAATGTAATTTGAAATAATTTATATAATTTTGGTCTACAAACATATTACTTAGCTCTTGGTAGAGTATGATTTTGTGTGGGAACACAAGCCAAGAAGGCACATTTAGGTTACAGATGCTCTGGGTCATCAAGTGTGTGAAGTGGTTGCTGCCCTCACCAAGGGGCAAAGTGACTTGTTGGACCAAATTAAGTCACAAATGCCACGTGATAGTGATTATCAAAAGCTTGTGTAGCAAGTGAGCGAGGGTGTGGTGAGACAATATTGGCTCGATGATGGACTATTACACGTAAAGGGTAATAGGTTATATGTTCCCAAAGGTGCAGGCCTCAGGAGGGAGATCTTGCAGGAGTGCCATGACTCCTAATGGGTTGGTCATCCAGGCATGGAGCGGATGATAGCCTTATTCGCCTGTAGCTACTATTAGCCAAAGATAGAAGACGACATTGAGGCGTACATAAAGATGTGCATTGTCTGTCAACAAGACAAGGTTGAGAGACGAAAGGAAGCGGGGTTGCTGCAACCACTACCTATTCCAACAAAACCTTAGGTGTTGGTTTCGATGGACTTCATTGGTGGGTTTCCAAAAGTTGATGGCAAGGGTTCTGTCATGGTGGTGGTTGATTGGTTTTCAAAGTATATTATGTTCGTTCCAGTCCTGTCTTCATGTCAAGCAGAGATGACGGCTGAATTATTCTACAAATAGGTGGTTAAGTACTTTGGTTTTCCAGAAGATATCATGAGCAATCAGGATCCTTGCTTTACAGGCAGGTTTTGGACAACTCTGTTCAACATGATGAGATTAGAGTTAAAGTTTTCCACTGCCGACCATCCTCAAACAAATGGTCAAATAGAGTGAATTAAGGGCCTATTGGAGGAGTATCTTCAGCACTACGTGACTGCAAGCCAACAAAATTGGCTAGAGTTACTAGATTATGTGCAGTTTTGCTACAATCTTCATCAAGGATCATCAACAGGGATGAGTCCCTTTGAGCTGGTGATGGGGCATCAGCCCCTAACTCTAAATGAGATAGCACGGACAAGCCCTGGAGGGAAGTGTCCAGCAGCCTACCGATATGCTTGTTCGAAACAGGAGTTGTTCAATGAAGCCCACGACAACTTAAATAAAGTGGCCTGACGCATGAAGAAGTATGCAGACAGGGAAAGGCGAGGCCTTGAGTTCCAAGTTGGGGACAAAATTCTACTTAAACTGACTCCTTAAATATGGAAGAAGATTAGCAGTAAGACGGTGCATCGCAGGTTGATTCCCAAGTATGACGGTCCATTTACGGTGGTAAAGAAAGTTGGCAACGTTGCTTATCGATTGCAACTGCCAGAAAGGTTGAAGGTCCATCTGACTTTCCATGTGAGCTTCTTGAGACCCTTTTATGAGCTTCTTGAGGTTCAATTAGGGTTGAACCTCCGAGGAGGCAGACAAGGCGTGCTCCCCCAACCATTCAAGTGGAGTTCCAATGTTAAGTGGAGAATATTCTGAACCAAAGGATGCAAGGACAAAGCAAGAAGAATCGCCAAGTGGAATACCTGGTGAAGTGGAAAGATGCTCCGAACAGGGAGGCTAGTTGGGAGAGGGACATGACATTGCGGTAGTTTAAGAAGCAGATCCAGTACTACCAATCAACCCTACCAACGAGGACATTGGGTTCAATGGGTGGGGTGGTTTGTTAGCCCCTTAGAGTCCTCGATACAAAAATGCAAGCATTGGCAATATCTTATGCCAATGCTTGGCATGGAGTCTGCGTGAGTCAGGCATGTCAAAGGAAATAAGACAGCAGGTTAGGGCATTGGTGCAAAGGAGAGGGTGTTAGATCATTGGTTGGGCAGCAGGTTGTGCTAGCAGGCTGCCAATTGAGGGAGTGATCACTCAAGCACTCTAATGAGTCCTCCTATCAGAAAGCCAGATTCCCTAATGATCTATAGGGGGGTGTGCATGTCTCCTTGAGAGATTAGCCAAAGAAAGAGTGGCTAACAGGAGCCCCACATGAAACTGGCACATGGGCAGGGGTCCAGGCTAGCACACAAGCTGGGCAGCAGAGGGATGGGTGGCAGCATCGGCGAAGTTCTGCCCATGCACCATGAAAGGAGGAGTTCATGGCACATGGGGCAGAATCACTAAAGCCTCTGCAACCTTATCTGCAGAGATCATGGGAAGGGATGACTGTATGGGTCTGATGTACTGACAGACTCTCCTTGAAGCAAGGATAATGTGGGCAGGCAGTAGATAAAGGTTGAACCAGTCCAATGTGAGGTGGCAGGCTCTCCTTGATTGCAGACCCATGTTCTGCCTAGTTTGTAGGAAGTGCTCTTAGTGGTGGGGAATGCCCCACTAAGCATGATTGGCTTGGCAGCCAAGTCATGCAGCCTATATATATGGGTGTGTAAGGTGTTGGCCAAAGACACCAAGGATATTAGCATATATCCAGACATGAGAGAGAGAAACACTTGTAAGTCTTGGCAATCCTTTATACTTTGTATTAAGTATTAAAGGTTGGGAGGGTTTCCCGTAAGTGTGCTGTTGTGTCTGTGTGTGTGTGAGTTTGGCTGAGACTAAATAGGCTACTTAGTGCCTTCATAAGGCCAAAAATTTGTAGGAGACAGTTGGCCCTATAACAACTACCATGAGGAGATCGAGATTGCCATGATTAAGACAAATGCAAAGGAAGATAAAGAGGCAACCATTGCTTGATTTTTGCAATGGTTAAATAGAGACATAGCCAAGGTGGTTGAGTTGCAATACTACGTGGAATTAGAAGACATGATGCACATCACAATGAAAGTTGAAAGACAACTTAAATGAAATGGTTCTGCATTGTTTGGGTAGAATTCGGGTTCTACCACATTTTGGAAGCTGAATTGGAGTAAAAGGGAGGAGAAGTTCAATTACATGTCCAAAGTCATGCTATCCAAAAGCAAGAATGTGGGTTTTAGCAAGGAGGCAAGTAATCATGATCCCTAACCAAGTAAAAATGGGGATATTAAATGTTTTAAGTGTTTGGGAAGAGGTCACATTGCATCTTAATGTCCAAATATGCGAGCAATGCTCTTGAAAGGTAATGATGATGTTGAAACTCTAAGTAAATCAAATGATGATAATATCGTGCCACCATCAAAGGGTAAAAGTCATGGAGAGGAGTATCTAGTTAATAGAGTAACTCTCATAACAAGGCTTGAATTGAATGTGCAAGTGAAGGAAGAAAATGAGACGTAATAAGATAAAATCTTTCATAAGAGGTGTCTCATCAAAGATAAGGTATGTAGTATGATTATTGATGGTGGGAGTTGCAATAATGTAGCTAGCACAATTATGGTTGAAAAGCTGATTTATCAACTATAAAGCATCCTACGCCATATAAATTTCAATAGTTGAATGACATTGGTGAAGTTAGGGTAAATAAATAAATACTTGTGTCATTTTCTATCGGACGATACCATGATGAAGTTTTATGTGATGTTATTCTATTAGGAAGGTGATGGCAATTTGACAGACAAGTCATGCATAATGGTTTCAAGAATCGATATTCCTTTGTAATGAATGAAAAACTTGTCACTCTTGTACCATTATTACCTCAATAAACTTATGAGGATCAATTAAGGATTAAAAATGAGAGTGAACCGAAAGGAGAGATTAAAAAGAGAGAGATAATCAAAACAAAAAAAGAGGAGAAAAAATGGCGACACAAGATAGAGAGAGAGAAGAAAATAGGAAGTTTCTATGCAAAAGAAAGTAATGTTGAAAGAGCATTTTATGCCAAATAGCTTATGATTGTACTTTTATACAAGGCGACTTATTTTAACACTAACAAGTTTGACTCGTCTTCACCTAGTATTGTTATTTATCTTTTGTAGGAATTTGAAGATGTATTCCCTAAGGATGTTTCGAGTGCATTGCCACCTAAGAGAGGAATTGACATCAAATTGATTTTATCCTTGGTGCATCCATCCTAAACTAGCCAGCATATAGGAGTAACTCAAGGAGACAAAGGAGCTTCAAAGGTAAGTTGATGAACTTATGTCAAAAGCATATGTAAGAGAAAGCATGAGTCCCTATGTAGTTCATGCCCTACTTATACCCAACAAAGATGAAACTTAGAGGATATATGTTGACTATTGTCACCCCATACCTAGGTTAGATGACATGAATTCATATGTCTTGTCTAAAATTGATTTAAAAAGTGGATATCACTAGATTAGGATGAGAGAAGGAATAAGTGGAAAACAATTTTCAAAACTAAGTATGGTTTATATGAATGGCTTGTTATGCCATTTGGTGGTTAAGAGAATCTTGATCATTTATGTTCTGTTTTAATTGTTTTACATTCTGAGAAAATTGTATGCTAACTTTAGAAAATGTTCCTTTTGTACTAATCAAATCATATTTCTCGGCTATGTTATGAGTGCTAAAGGTATTAAGATTGACGAGGAAAAGTTAGGGCAATCCGTGATTGGCCTACACATAAACAAACCTGATTTAAACCTTAATGTTTTAATACTAACTAATGTGAACCCCATAGAGTACAATGAAATGCATAAGCAAAACTAGGAATTCAAAACTCCAAGAAAGTTAAATTTTGCTTAACAAGAGTAAAACCTTGAGCCAATGTTTAAAGGAACATGAATGTAGGAAGAAACCTAGACCCAATGTTCAAAGGAACATGAACCAAAGGTATAAAGAAGAATATGGATGCTACTCTTATAAAAGAAGGCAATTGAGAGTGATACGTTGGATTGAAATACCACAAGACATAATCATGATAAGTACACAAAGTTTAATGAATAACTAAGAGAGAAAATTCTCACTTTTTGTTCACCAATGATGTATCCTTTTTAACAATGAAATCAAGCCTATTTATAGGCTTAAGTAACAACCCTAACCGTATAAATAAGAAAAACCTCCTAAATAAGCTAATAACAAACAAATCGGATTTGGTTCAGTCAAATTTGGTTTAGTCAAATTCACAAAGCCATGCATCCTGCATCAAACTTGTTCACCAACCAGCTCATGATTGGCATTGATCCAACCTTTTAATAGTGAACTAGTCATATTACTCGTTTTACAACTAGTGCACTCCTTGTTTTCCATTTTTTAGACTTTAAGATAGGTCTAACTCATTAATTCCACTACTTTGTTGCATCTACTTTACACAATTTATTTACCTATGCCAATTTAGCATACTTATACAATTAATAAAGCTTTGACCCGCATTAAGATATAATTTGTTACTTTTTAAGCTTGAATTAGCTTATTTGGCCCAAATGTCATTTATCAACTTGTTAAGTGCCTCTTTCATCCTTATAGCTTTAGAACTTGTCAATGGTCCTTCTTGAATGGTCAATGGATCCTTAGAAGCCCTCTATGCATTGAAAATTCCATGAATCTCATCATGTTATGCCTACAACAAACATTCTTGCAACAAACATGTCTATAGACCTTTAGTATTGGGAATTCATTGAATTCCATTGAACAAAGGAATCATTAATCATTATTAGCTTTTCTCACAAGAAGGCCATGGTTTAATTCATGACTCATGACATTAAGATAAAGAAAACTCTTTATCCAAAAATTGCCAAAGTGATCTTTTTGGCTATAGAGATTTGAAAGAATGGTTAAACGTTAAATCTTATAATTATTTTGATTATATTAAAGCATATGGAAGAGCTTTATATGAAAATAGGCAAAGGAAATTTAGTTGGTTCTTTCAAATACACTTTCCAAATGATCCAAAGAAATTTTCAAACTGGTTTAAAACCTAAATATTTAAGTGGGGTTTACATCATGTAATCTTACCTCACAAAGTGAGAACTATTTATGAACAATTTTGTGAAATAAATGAAGGGGTTAAAGAATCATTATTAATATTTGTAGTTTGGTATTGTGTCCTATGGATCATCAAATGGAATTATACTATTATGGCTAAACAAGTCAACGTTTTGGATATGGACATTAAGAATGTCCCATGGTTGGTACAAAGGATTAATATCCAATAGTGGGAGAAATTAAATTTTATTGATGGTGGTGTCTATGCTGGCAAAGGGTTCATCTATATAAATGGGCCTAAAGGTTCACCACCAAAGTCCACTCCTAATCCAAAAGAGATTTTGAATACTTTAATTGAGTTCGTATCATGTGAAAGGTTATTACAAATGATGGTTGCATTGGTCTAACCAGAGCAAGAGATGTAAGTAGACTATGTCAAAAGTAGTCTAAGACACCTTAATGATGATGTCATGCAGGACTCTTAGGACCTATATGAACTCGAAAGGACAAATGAACAATTACTTTTGATGAAAGGTAGTCTCAAGACCTGTCAAACAATTTCTATTAAAGCTACTTTATAAAAGTAAGGAATCCAAGACAAATTTACTTTAGAAAAGAGATTCCTTCAATAATGGTTAATACCTTTTCTCTTGTATAAAAGGACTTTCAGCTACTCGAAGAGGTAGAGTCCAATTTCCCATCTCCTTAAGTCTAGGTTTCCTCTTCTTCCTCTATATCCCCCTTCTCTTTTCTTCTTTTGTAAACTATACGCCTAAAATGACACTTAATTCAATGAAAGCATGGCAGCTCTAATGCCATTCCTATCTTGGTAGCATAGGATCACATAGAGATATAAAGAAATAAAAACAAGCACACAAGATTATAGTGATACACATATAAGAAAGAAATTAAAACTAATAAACAAGAAAACAAACAAGCAGTTTTGTAAACTAACAGTTTTGTAAACTAACAGAATTAAATGACTTACAATAATAAGGCTTTCATTGAATAGTGTCGTTATAGGTGAATAGTTTATAGAAGAAGAAGAGAGAAGGAGGGATACAAAGGAAGAAGAGAAAACTTAGACTTAGAGAGATAGGAAATTGGATTCTACCTCTTGGAGTAGTCAAGAGGTCTATTTATACAAAAGAAAAGGTGATAACCATTAAGTCATCTGGCTATTCTTAAGGCTACTTTTCCACCAAAAATAGTTTGTCCATTTGCTTTTTGTAGTTTATACTCAACCTAGTTTATTTGCATGTCTATTTCCAATTGTTGCAATGCAACCATCATTTTTAATAACCTCACCTTTGAAATTGATTCCATTAAGGTCTCTATCAATTTTTTGGGATTATAAGGAATGAACTTTGGTGGTGGAGTTTTTAGGCCCATTTATACAAAAGACCCCTTTGCTAGTATAGACTCCATCATCAAAGAAACCAAATTTTTTGACTTTTAGACATTTATTCTTTGTACCAACCATGGGACATACTTAATGTGCACATCTAGAACTTTGACTTGTTTAGCCATAAGAGTAAAATCCCATTTATAATCCATGGGACATGATACCAAATTGTAAACATTAATAATGGGTCTTTAACTACTTCATTTATTGTGTAAAATTGTTCACAAACAATTTTCACTTTGTAAGGTAGGGTTAGATGATGTAAACCCCACTTAAAAAATTAGGTTTCAAGCTAGTTTGGGAATTTCTTTGGATCATTCAGAAGGTGTATCTAAATGAACCAACTAAATTTCCTTTTCCTATTTCCATATAATAAGTCTCTTTCCCATGCTTTGATATATAATCAAAGTAATTATAAGATTTAACCTTCCACCATTATTTCAAATCTTTGTAGCCAAAGAGATCACCTTACCAATCTTTTGGATAAAGAATTTTCTTTATCTTGAATTTGGTGTACTCCTAATCTTTAAAACCATATCCAAATCTAGATCCTCTTTATATGGGTTAAATAACTACTAAGCCTGTTTCATGTAATATCTATTAATAGTATAGGCAATCAATCCTTCATATTGGTACGAGGATACATATTATCTTTAAG
>JAHOYR010005395.1:0-10039 GCA_023213295.1 Bruguiera hainesii | reverse complement strand
TAAATGGAGTTAGTAATAATGCCATTTATTTAAGACTTTTTTTCATTCTTTCTTAAGGATAAGGCAAAGATTTGGGTAAAGTCTAAGGCTCCTTATTCTTTTACAATCTATAACACTTTGTCACAAACATTTTTAAGTGCTTATTCCCCCTTCCCTAAGTAAGACTACAAAATTTAGGAATGATATTATTAGTTTTGGTCAGTTTAATGGTAAGTCTTTGTATGAAGCTTGGGAAAGGTTTAAGGAGTTATAAAGATGATTTCCTATCATGGTTTACTTGACTGGTTGCTAGTGCAAATGTTTTATAATGATTTGACACATTTAGTTAGTATTACTATAGATATAGCTGTAGGAGGTGCCTTAATGACAAGTTAGTAAAAGAGGCAATATGAGCTATTAGAAAATATGACTTCTAACAATTATCAATGGTTAAATAAAAAAGGTAGGCCCAAAGAGCTTTAGGTATGTATGAAGTTGAGGGAATAAACATGTTGAATGCCAAGGTTGATAACTTGGTAAGAATGTTTAATATGTTGGATAACATTAGTACTATTTCAAATGTTAATGTTGTTTTAACCTTATTGCTATGAATTATGATTGATGTAAAGGAGCACACCTTAGTTCTGATTACGTGTAAGTTGAACAAGCATAATTTGTGTCAAATTTTAATAAGGAGCATCAAAGTAATCCTTATTCATAAACTTACAACCTAGGTTGGAGAAATCACCCTAGTTTATCCTAGAATGATCAAGGACATCAAGACCTTCTAAGCCTCCCAATTTTCAACTAAGACCCTAAGGAATGATGCAATGACAAAAGAGCAAACCGATATGGGAGTTAGTTATTGAAAAGTTAGCCAATGCCACTTCAAAGAGGTTTAAGCAATTAAAGTATAAATTTGACAAGTTGGTTACTTCCAACTGTAATTTATAAGTTTAACTAGGTTAGGTAGCAAATGTGACCTAACCTTGTGACTAAGGGAACTTACCTAGTAAATTAGAGGTGAATCTAAAGATGTAGTGTAAGGCAGTTACCTTGAGAAGCGGTAAGAAACTTGGTCAAGTAAGTGGTCAAGTTATAGTAAATAATGGTGTTGATGTGAGCCATGAAGAGATAAGTTAGAAAGAAGTTGAAGAAATTGAAACACCATCCATACCACCACCAATAATCAATCCTTAAGTCCCTCCCATTCCTTTTCCTCAAAGCTTAATCAAAATAATATTGATAAATAGTTTGAGAAATTTCTTGAAGTATTTAGGTAATTACACATTAACATTCCTTCTATAAATGTCTTAGCTCAGATTCCTACTTATGTAAAGTTCCTTAAGGAGATTATGCCAAACAATAGGAAATTAGAAAAGCATAAGACTAGTGCTTTAACTAAGAAATGTAGTGCAATTATTCAAAATAAATTTCCACTAAAACTTAAAGATCTAGAGAGTTTTTCAATCCCTTACACAATTGGTGATGTTGATTTTTGTAAAGTTTTGTGTGGTTTAGGTAATATTTTTCACTAATGCCTTTATTTATATGCAAGATGTTTAGATTAAAGGAGTTAAAACCTATTACCATTTCTTTGTAGCTAGCTAATTAATTAGTGAAATACCTTGTAGGTATTTTGGAAAATATGTTATTTAAGGTTAAAAAAAATTATTCTTATTAGTTTCCTTATGTTGGAAATGGAGAAAGATAAGGAGATTCCAATTATATTGGGTTGCCCTTTTTTGGCCACAATTAGAGCTATTATAGATGTTAAAAATGGTAGGTTGACATTAAATATTGATGATAAATAGGTAAAATTTAATCTATCTAAGGTTACTAGATACTTTTCTTGTATTAATCATATTTTTCAAGGTGATTTTGATGATGAGCTAACTCAAGAAGTTTTTAAGGACAAAAATCCCAAATAACCTCTTAAGAATTGTTTAGTTTAGAATTGTTTAGTGAGTGTAGGGACAATTGAGGATGATAATTTAGAGGTTACAGTAGTTACATTTGCCTTAGAAGCAACTAGTTCAATGTAGAAGTAGAGAAGTTTTCAATTCAAGAATCTAGACAAAGGTAAGCTACTTCCTTTTTCTTTTAATGTATAAGTCTCAATTTTAGAGTTAAAGCCATTGCCCCTACTTTTTGGTTGATAATAATACCCTTCTTGTGATTATAAGTGCTTCTTTATCTAATGCTTAACTTGAAAATTTGTTGCATGCATTGAGATTGAGAAGAATGGCCATAAGATGGATTATTTCAAACCTTAAAGGAATCAATTGTTCTTTATTCATGCATATAATATTAATATAGAAAAACAATAAACCTATTGTTAAAAATCAAAGATGATTAATATTAATAGAGAAAAACAATAAACCTATTGTTAAAAATCAAAGACGATTAAATCCTAATATGAAAAATGTGATTATGACTAGAACTCTTAAATAGTTAGATACAAGTATTATCTATCAAATATCTTATAGTTTTTGGATTATTCTAGTACATGTTGTACCAAAAAAGGGTGGGATGACTATTGTGCATAATGAACATAATGAATTAATTCTCATTAGGATAATGACTAGGTGGAGAGTATCTATAGATTATAAAAAACTTGATAAGATTACCCGTAAAAATCATTTTCCCTTACCTTTTTTTAATCAAATGTTAGAAAGACTTATTAGGTATGAACATTGTTATTTCTAGATGGCTATTTGGGATATAACCAAATTCCTATAACCTTAAAGGACCAAGAAAAAACCAATTTCACTTTTCCTTATGATACTTTTGCATGTCATAGGATGCCCTTTGGTTGATACAATGCACTTGCTATGTTCCAATGTTGCATGATGACAATTTTTTTTTAACTTTGTTGAGAAGATCAAGGAAGAGTTCATGGATCATTTTTTTGTGTTTGGATCTTCTATTGATAGTTATTTAGCTAACCTGTCTAAAGTTTTGCAGTGTTATGAGAAGACCAACTTGATCTTAAATTAGGAGAAATGTCATTTTATAGTGTAGAAAGACATTGTGTTGGTGATAAAGTCAAAATTATGACAATATTTATGTTTTATTTATAATTTATGCTTTGTTAAATTGATCATTTGATATGTTTAATGAATGTTTTATAGGTAAGTGATTTAGAATAACTTTTGAAGATTATGATATGAATAGGAGAACAAAGAGGTTAAGGAGTTAAAGGACATTAATTTATAAGACATTTTAATCAAGTTCCAATAATTAACCATTTGAATGGCTAAAAAGATATCGAAGTTGATGTCAAATTGATGCAACTTTTGAATCTATAGAAAGCTTATACATAAGGCTATGACTTTTTTGCTTATAGCTCAGTCAAATTCAATCATTTTCAAGGCAGAAATTTCATTAAAAGTTGAATTTGTAATAATTATGGATTTGAAATGTGATTTTAATAAGATGATTGGTCATGATTTATGGAGAGAGATTAGCAATTGAGATTGTATAGCTATTTTAGGGATTAAAGGAGACATATCAAGAAAATAAAGTGCTAAAATTAAGGGAAAATATTAGGAAAGAACAACCTAAAATAGAAGCACACAATTGGTTTGTGGAAGTTTTAAATGCTACTGAAAATTAAGGTTATGTTTTGGTGGATTGGATGATAGCTAAGATTATAGGAGAAAGATTATGTGATAAAAGGTGATATTCTACTATGAAAAAAAGGGAGTGAAAGGTGGTAGATTGTAGAGACGAAAGGGTGTGAAGCTAGGCTAGCAAAGAAAGAAATTCTTTTGAAATTAATTTTTTTGTCATGGCATGTACTTGTTTTTTTTTGCCATGATGTTTATGAACTAAATTCATAGTAAGGAATTTGATGTAACCTACACAAAATTTCTTTATCTTATGCTTGAGTTTTAAACTAGTTCAACATTTTGGTTTCATTCATTGTGCTTAATTCTATATTGAGTTTGTATCATATATTATCTATATTTAATGTAAACTTAGTGGATTATATGAGACATAACAAAGGAAGATACCATATTCACCTATTGTGTGTGCACTCTTAAATGGATTAATTCTTATTTATGTAGATGTCATGCTAAGAGGGGATTTTAGTTTTTATTTTTCTTATGGGTTTAATGAGTTTTTAGTCATTAAATGAGCCAAACGCCAAGCTAGTTTGATGATCAAGAATACTTGATTGTAGCCAAATGACAACAAAATGATCATATTAAAAGAGAACAAACCCTAAAATTGAACCAATGATTGTTGAAGACACAAAATTGATGTGTATAGTGAAATCAAATTCTTAATGTTTATCTCTTTGTGATTGGTTACAATTGTTTGCTATAACTTAAATTTATTTTACAATTTGTCAATCTTTTTTAAATAGTTTAAATTGTTAAGTGTTGTTTTTAATCAAAACTCTTATTTATTTTACCAAATCGATTATTGCCATGTGTATGACATAACTTATCTACCACAAAGTTAGATGATTTGAATAAATTAGACAAATCCTTATGGAATCAACCCTTGTATTAGTGTGTTATACTACTATTGATTTGTTCACTCGTAAGATATAACTTTTTGACCATTAGTTGGACCATAAAATCTCAGCTAGGGGTATTGAGGCAGATTGAGCAAAGATATAAACAATTGAAAAGTTACCACCACTGACTTATGTTAAAGGAATTAGAAGTTTCTTTGGTCACATGGGATTTTATGGCATTTTATTAAGGATTTTTCTAAAATTACCAAACCTCTTTGCAATCTATTAATAAGGATGTTGCTTTTGAGTTTGATGATAATTGTTTGAGTGTTTTTTGTAGGTTGAAAAAGGAGTTGGTTTTGACATCAATTCTAATAACACCAGATTGGAGTTTGCCTTTTAAACTCATGTGTAATGCTAATGACTTTGCCTTAAGTGCTATTCTTGGCCAACAAAGAGAAGGGAAATTGCATGTTATATATTATAATAATCGTATTTTAAATGATGCATAATTGAATTATGCAATTATTAAGAAAGAATTGTTTGTTGTGGTATTTGCTTTTAAGTAATTATTGGCAAAGAAAGATGCCAAGCCTTGGCTAATTAGGTGAGTGTTGTTTTTGACAAATTTTGATCATATTTCATAGGTTCCATGTTGATTGTTTATGCTAACTATATAGTAATTAAGTACTCGTTGGCAAAGAAAAATGCAAAGCCATAATTGATTAGTTGGGTGTTGCTTTGGAGAAGTTTTGATCATATTTCATAGGTTTCATTATGAGTGTTTATATTGAGTATGTAGCAAGTAAATACTTGTTGGCAAAAAAAGACGTTAAGCCATGACTAATTAGGTGGGTTCTGCTACTCTAAGAATTTGATCTTAAAATTTGAGATAAGAAGGGCTCAAAGAATGTGGTGGCAAATCCTTTGTCTAGATTAGAGGGATAGTCGTAAGTAATAAAGGTACCCATTAATGGGAGTTTTCTAAATGGGCAATTATTAGTGATATCACTTATTCTGTGGTGTGCATATTTGGTGAACTACCTAATGAGTGGTATAGTTCTACTTTATTTGAGTTATCATCAAAAAAGGAAGTTTTTAAGTGATATAAAGTATTACTTTTGGGAGGAGCCACTATTCTACAAATTTTATGTTGATGGGATGATTAAGAGATATGTACCCTAAAAGGACATTGTGATATTCTTCAAGATTGTCATTCCTTAAAGTGTGACAAACATTTTAGTACTTCCATGATAGTTACAAAGGTATAACGATTTGGTTTCTATCGGCCAATTATATATCAAGATACTAGACATATTGTAAGCATATGTAATAAATGTCAAAGGGTTAGAAACATGTGTAAGAGGAATAAGATACCATTAAATAATATCTTGGAGGTTAAACTACTTGATGTGTGGAGGACAGATTTCTTGGGTCCATTTTTATTGTCTTTTAACAATTAGTATATTCTAATGGAAGTGAACTACGTTTCCATATGAGTTGAGGCCATTGTAACTCACGAGTAGTGATGAGATTTGCGAAAAAGAACGTCTTTTCGAGATTTGGTGTCTCAACAGCCATTATTAGTGATGAAGGGTCCCATTTCTATAATCATTTGTTTGATGCCTTATGAAAAAGTATGGGTTACTCATAAGCTAACACTTACCTATCATTCTCAAACAAAATAAGCAAGTGGAACTAATGAATTCGGAATTGAAGTTACATTTGAAGAAAACTGTTACCAAGTCAAAGATGGATTCGTCGAACAAGTTAGACTATGACCTATTTGCACATAGAACAACTTTGAAGACACCCTTGGGCATGTCCCCAAATAGACTTATCTTTGGAAAGTCTTGTCACCTACCAGTAGAATTAGAGTATAAGACCTATTGGGCAGTTAAAAACTTGAAAATGAATTTAAAGGCTATAAGAAAAAAGAGATTGTTGTAGTTGATTAAGTTGGAAGAGTTCAAATTAAATGCTTATAAGAGTGCTCAACTTTATAAGGAAAAAACCAAGTATTGGCATGATAAGTATATTTAAAAGAGAACTTTTAAGATTGGACAACACGTGTTACTCTTCAATTCACATCTTAAGCTATTCTCAAGCAAACTTTAACTTAAGTGGTCTAGTCCATTCATAGTGGCAAAGGTGTATCCATATGGAGTTGTGTAAGGTGCATAATAAGGCCACTAGTACATTTAAGGTGAATAGGTAACATTCTAGTTAGTAAGGTGGTGCCTAAAGGAGTCACTTACTCCTTGCAAGATGTCAGTTATGAGTGATTTTAGGTTATCATGCTAATGACTATGAACAAGCATTTCTTAGGAGGCAACCTAAGCCCTCTTTCTTTTCCATTCTCTTTGTTAGTTATTGTTCTTTTCTTTTAAAATTTTTCAATAAATGTGATCATATCTCAATTCTTTTGTTTAGGTTGTTCAAATTCAAACATCTCAAACTTTTTCCTTCAACTATCAATCTTTGAACATAAATTGGGGAAGTTTCATTTAACTTTGCTCATCTTCCCATTTACATTGAAAACAATGTGTGATTCAAGTTTGGGGAGGGTAATTTATGATTTTTATGTGTGATTCTATATTTGTTTATTTAGTATCATGATTTATATACAAGTTACTTCTCATGTTCAATCATTGCAATTTTGGTTTAAGATGGGTAATATCTTATAAAATGAGATTAAGCATGGTTGGATTTGCAAGATCATTGAAATGCATATTCCTAAAAGTTGGGTGAGTTGTGTGACTATGCATAAGATTTAAGTATACTGCTTCTCTCGTGAATTTCTTCTTTGAGCTAAGCTTAAATATGGTGGCTATGAATAAATATGATTGAATAAGTTGAAATGCCTATATACTCCATTGTTTTGAGTTGCTCAATAACTAAGAGTTTTCATCATAAAATGTTGTCTTTCATGTCAAATGGTGACTTAAACTATTGAGTATGTAAAAAGCACTTAAGTATGTAACTTATTGAGTAACCAAGTGTATTCATTACAAAATATTTGTATTCACATCAAAAGACAAGTATAGGAACATAAAGATTTTAAGAAAAAAAAGAAAAAAGAGAAAATGATTGTAGTAGTGAGAAGGAGTGATTGCAAGAGTAGTAGTTACATGATTTGATTATGTTAATTGCATAATAAATATGATTGAGTTTGAACTTGTGTATGGATATGTGAGATGGAGAATGTGAGTATGCTTAGTTGTTTTAAGTTGAAAATGTCATATTTTACATGGTAGGTACCTTAATTGTGATTAGTGATTCTAAATTGCTTGCTATTCTTTACTTTAAATGTGATCTTTCACTTGCTTAAGGACAAACAATTATGCAAGTTTAGGGGTATTTGATGTGTGGAACTATTTTATACATTTTATGTCACAATTTGAGTGTTTTTTTCTAATTTTTAAGTTAATTGGTCTTAATATTTTGAGTTTTAATTGCATTTATCTAGTCTTTGTTATTTTGTTATTTTGCAGGTTTAAGTGTTAGATTGGACTTCAAATAGGTTTAAGGAGATGAAGGATTAGAACCAAAAACCATCTCATAATTTGGCAAGAATTCTTATTTTAGTAGCTTGCACACTATTCGGCTTTTAAGTCATAACTAGAGCTCCAAACCTTGGATTAAGACATTTTTTAACTTTCTAGAAAGCTAAGATATAGGACTACAACTTTTCTAAAGAGTCTAACTCAAAATTTAGTCATTTTGATATTTGAAAATTGGTTGTAAGTCAATGGTGTGAATTTGGACATTAATCAAAATTAAATTAAAAGTTCTAAAAGATAGAGATTATAACTGATTTTGTAGGGTGTACTTATTGGCTATTTTAGAGTTTTGAGAAATACATATATTAAAGAGAAAACATCACAAAAAAAAAAAAAGAGGTTTCGAATGGTGCAGAAAGGGAGGATGACATAGCAAGTAGAGGATTTGGAAACAGTAAAGATAAGAGATGAATGTGCAAGACTTGAAGACTACTTACCTTCTTACTCTCTACTCTTCTTCCTCATTATTTACTGTTTTATTTTAAAATGTTTTGTGAATGTTTAGTTGTTTATTTATGTGTTTGATGAATATGAGTGGTTAAATCTTTTATTATAGGGTAAGGATATAGTCATTAGATTCTATTAACAAATTGACATTATTTATGTGTTTTAAGTGTTCTTAGTTAATTTAATTTAATGCTTTTAATTTTCATTCATGTCTAGCCATTATTTGCATGTTTAAGGTATTAAATGATGGAGCAAAAGTGGAAGTTTAGAAATAAATATACATTTTTTAAGCACTATTAAGAATCCATACATCTTAATGAACTCATATTAGTTTCTATAATCACAAAAGTAAATATAAGATTAATATAAGCATAGTTGTTGATTTTTGAAAGAGATCATCATATAGTTTAATAAGTTTAGTCATTATTGTTAACAAGTTTTAATTCTAACAACAAGATGTTAAGTTTGTTATTGGTATTTATTTGATGAAATCTAAGTCCTAGAATAAAATATCTAGTCACCCATGTTCATTAAACACATGAATAAACAACTAAATGTTCATAAAATATCTTAAAATAAATTAGTAAATAGTAAGGAGGAAGAGTAGAAAGTAAGAAGGCAGGTAGTCTTCGAGTCTTTCACATTTGTCTCTTGTCATTGCTGCTTCCAAATTCTCCACTTACTATTTCATCCTCCCTTTCTCCACCACTTGAAACCCCTCTTTTTTTTTTTTTTTTTGGTGATGTTTTTCCTTTAATATATATATGTCTCAAAACTGTAAATTAGCTTATGAGTACACCCCACAAAATCAGCTTTGATCCTAATTTTTTAAAACTTCTAATTTAACAATGATTAATGTCTAGATTCACATTACTCATTTCCAACCAATGTTTGAATATCAAAACAATAAAATTTAGAGTTAGGCTCTTTACAAAAATTATAGTCCTATGTCTTAGTTTTTTAGAAAGTTAAAGAACACCCTAATCCGAGGTTTATAGCTCCAATTATGGTCCAAAAACTAAATAGTGTCCAAACTACTAAAACATGAATTCTTGCTAAAATATAAAATGCTTTTTGCTTCAAACCATTTACTCTTTAAACCTATTGAAAGTCCAATTCATCACTTAAACCTACAAAATAACAAAATAACAAAGACTAAATAAATGTAACTAGAGCCTAAAACATGAAAATTAATTAACTTAAAAACTAAGAAAAACACTTAAATTATGATATAAAATGTGTGAAATAATTTCAGACATCAAATATCCTTAAACATGCTTAACTGCTTGTTTTTGAGCAAGTGAAAAATCATATTCAAAGCAAAGAATAACAAGCAATTAAGAATCACTCATCACACTTAAGGTACCTACCACATAAAACATCATATTGTAACTTAGAATAACACAATAACAAATAAAAAAAGAAAACTAAGCATACTCACATTCTTCGTCTCACATATTCATACATAATTCTAGGCTCAATTATATTTATTATGCAACTAACATAATTAAATCATGTAACTACTACTCTTGCAATCACCCTTTCTCACTACTATAATCATCTTCTTTTGTTTTTTTTT
>JAHOYR010005370.1:0-18555 GCA_023213295.1 Bruguiera hainesii | reverse complement strand
AGTTCTACCCTTATCTAGTGGTGGCACCCTTTTGCTTAAGTTGCCTCTTTATTTTTATTACTATATCCACCTTATCTTTTAATTCTATAAAATGCTACAATATAACCACATTAGCTATATCACAATTCAATCCTTGCAAAAATTAAGTCATGATTACCTTTTTATCTTCTTCTACATTTGCTCTAAGCATTGCAATTTCTCTTTTTGTGGTAATCCTTAATACTTTTAGACCCTTAAGTAAAACTTTGTAATCTTTGAAAAGAAATCACAATAGTAATGACTAAGAGCAAACTATCTCCTCATCATAACTTTTATCTTCTCCTAAGTGTCAACATGGTGCTCTCAATTTTTACACCTATTTTGCATAAGCTGATCCCACCAAATTACAATATAATTAGTGAACTATATAGTTGCCAACTTCACCTTCATTTGCTTAGAATAATCATGGTAGTCAAACACTAACTCAACTTTCATTCTCATTCTATGTACATATTAGAATCATTCTTACTTTGAAACAAGAGAGTTTTTATTTTGATATTGCTTAAATCAAGATCTTACCTTTCCTTCCACCTTCTAGAATTTCTATCTCCTTTATTAAACCTATCTCTTTAACCCTTTCTACCTTTCATACTTTTTCCCATGTTGAAATTTGAGGCCTACCTTCATTGTTAGGCTCATCACCATAATAGCTATCACACTCTTTATTAGCATCATTCTTTTGTAAATTAGGAGTTCCTTGTTATTGTTCTCTATACAAATTGGCCATGGTAGCATCTTGCTTCTCTAATTTGTTTGTAATTTCTCCAAACATGATATTCGTCCTTTCAAGTTGTTATTGCATTACTATGAACATAAGTGATTCTTCCACCTTTCTCTCTTCAATTACACCTTATCTTTGTTGTTTAACATGATTGAAACCTAAAAAGGATTGCTATAAGAAGAACCCTAAACACTCCTTAATGTGTTTCACTCTACTTTTTCATAATATGGCACTCATACTCATGTTATATAAATTCAACTGTTCTTTATAATATTGCTCACACTATTTGCCTTTTTCCCTCACTCAATGTTTCTCTCTTAGTTCTTTATTGAACTAAACAACCTCGAATCCTTGTTTATTTCTTTCTTTATTTGGTCTTTCTTTTTGGTTTGTATTTTTTTTTGCAGTGCATCACAATAGCTGGGTTATGCCTTTTCTTTTCATTATATTATGGATGGCTTTAATGCATAAAAAAGCAAGCAAATGCTCAATTAGGAAAGAAACTAGAAAGAAACAAATTTTATTACTTTAACTTAAGGTTTCTTTATGTTGTAAGATGCCCAATTAGGAAAGAAATAAAGTTTTTATCTCCCTTTGACTTAATCAAATAGAATTTATTGCTCAAATAGGAAGGAATCATCTACAATCTTTCATTTTTTTATGTTAGCCAAATCAAATAGAATTGCTTTTCTTTTTTTCCTTTTTTTTCTTTTGTTTTTACATTCTTTTATTATTATTCTTTTTTCCTTTTCACATGAATAAAAGACAAGGAAAGATAAAACTAAGGTTTATAGATTCACGAAATAAAAGGGTACATAAGGCACCTAAGAAGAAAAATAAGAGAAAAATAGATATAAGGTGCAGCCAAGAAAATAAGTAAACTTGATTTAAACCTACAAACTCTAATACTAAGATAACACTAAAGAGTACAATGAGACTAACAAGTAAAATAAGAAATTCACAACTCCAAAAAAGGTAAATTATGATTAAAAATAATAAAAAAAATTCTTAACTCAATGTTTATTAAAAAAAAAACATGAATCAAAGGTATAAATTAGAATTAAAATGTCACATAAGTAATCATGATAAGTTTCAAAGTACTCAAAAGGACCAAAGAGAGAAATCTTGTAAATCTCGTTTTAAAAAAGAGAATCACTTAGCTAACCCCCAAGAGAAGTTATAGCCCATGTACAGATTTCAAAATAGTATAATAAAACTCAAAATAGAATAAGAAATAACAAACTACAAAATAAAGGGTTGAGTGAATTTAGCTTAAATTAAGATATTGTTTGATTTCTTACAATTATAAAATAACTAAATAGTATGCATGACCCCCTCAAATTCAAAGTATGTAGTCAAGTCTAGAATTTAGTTCAAACTACTCAAATAAATTATCCTTGGAACTTATGTAAAGTTTATTAAATTTTGATGTTCCTCGAAGTCTTACTCTTTGTGTTGTGCATTGTTTTTAGTTCAAATAACTTGGATAAGTTCATTTAAAACTTCTTGCATCCTTATAGTTATGACTCTTGTTATTAGAACTCCCTATATGTACAATAAATCATTACACATGCTAACTTGATTTCCATCATGTATGGACAACTAAGTATTGAATTCGTAATGTTTTCACTCCTTAGGGATAGTTTCGTATTAACAACACCAATGATTATAATCAAATGGTTTGGTATCTATATTTCACTTTAATCAATCTTTCAGGATCTTTATCTTAAAGTATTGGTATATTGATTAATTATATTCATTGCAACTAAAAAAAAAATAGATTATTTGGGATTTTTTCCTTTTACATAAGAAAAATTCCATTTCAAAATTCTTAAATTAACTACCACTCTCAAATTTTCATCCTAATCCCATTGCACACATTCATCTCCCCTCTTCACTTGTGTGCTTTCATGAACGTGCAATCTCATTATGTTTGAAATTTTCCCTAGATTGCATGACTAACAAAATCAAAAGAAAAAAAAAATGCATGCCAAGAAATGAATGCAAATCAACGAAAGTAATTAAAAAATTAAGCTTTTATAACTTAGTCGTATTAAAATTGACATCACCTAATAATTATTCTGTTCCATAAGCATTAAAGAACAATTAATAAACTCGGGGTAACCCATCCAAAACAAAACTAATAAAGAAATTATTTCAATTAATATCGATAATTTCAAACAATAAATTACCTATGCAAAGTTCCAAATGAAAGTCACGCAATTTGAACCTAATTCAGCACCTAAATTTTGAATGCCATCCTCACCTCAGTTAATAGTTTTACTCGCTCTTTTTGCCAATCTTTTACTTCATCCTACTAATGTTGCTTAAACCCTCTTCCACTATTACACAGTAATTATTGTCTTCAATGTTCAGTGGTGAAGCAAATTAAATGCCCTCAAATGTCTAATCCCTCTTCCCCTTCTTCTTCTGTCTCCCTTCCAATAATATTAAATTTTAAAACTTAAAATTCGAATTTCAGCTATACTTTTCATCTTTTTAATTTCAATCATTGTTCAAGTTTTCATTTTTAGTCATATTTACCTTTTTGTCCTGTTTGCTGCATGATAGCCATGTCCTGCGCGTCCCTTGCACGTCCAAAGCCGCGGGCCTCCCCGACAGCGCTCTTCTAGGTATGTACCAGGGCCTACAACGTTCTTTGACTATTAATGTTAGACGAATGATCCATTTTCCCCAATTTTGGAAAGAAAAATTTTTACATATCATGTCAATTGATTAAGAGAAGCTTTGCAGTAAAATTTAATTAATTTTTAGGATGCTTGTTATTTTTATACTTTTTAATCATACAAATCTATTCGATTAATTTTTTATTTTAATAAAATTTTGCTTAATTCTTTTATTTATATTTACAATTAAATTAATCTAATTCATATATTAAGGGGATCAAATTTAAAACTCTATAATTTTAGATATCTGTAAAAATGAATATCTGAACGTTAAACGTTGAAGAGTAGAGTAATTAAATTGGAAGCAGGGGCTATAATAATTTCCATGAAACGAAATGTTGTGAATGTTCCTAGCAAGACCGAGAAATGAAAGCAGAATGTTCCATCACGACCAAGAAACGAGGCCCTGTCCTCGTGGGGCTAAAGACTAACAAGTGGAGGTGAGTTTGGCATTAGAACTTCTCAAAAATGGACGTCCACATTTCACAATTATTCCATGCATCCTCCATCTCCTTCTTCTTTATCTTCATCCTTGTCCAGGATTCTTAGTGCGAAGTAGATAACATGGAATATTTGGAGTGCAAAAAGACATTTGATTGGGAAATACTGCATAATCTTTCTTGCCTTTTCTGGTCAGATAACAGGTCTAAATTATGTGGCCATGAAGGGTTCAAGCTCAAGTGCGAAGAAGATCACTACCCCATCTTAACCAGTCTTGCACAAGATTTCCGATTACTGCGAGTATATCCATCTCTGAACATGATTACCGTAGCCAGAAGGGACTTACATGATGATATTTGTCCAGGTGTTTTAGCCAACATAGCTTTTGACAAGACCCTCTTATGGATGATATTCGGCAAGTAGCTGCTTGATCAAACCCCTTCAGATGACCGTCCGCAATTTTTCATGTCCAATAAATGGTGAACCGGATCTTGTGTTCTACGGAAGTGATGTGTACTTGAGAATTGCTGCTACTGGCCTAGACAGCAGGCAGTGTGACAGAGTTGGTGTACCGCTTCTGTTGGATTCAGAGGCTCATGGAGATTTTCTTAGGGGTAGACGGGCAGGAATAAGGAACCTCCCGAGACGCCGGTTAAATGTATCATACGGCCATGAACAGGACATCTCAGCTTGCTCCGAATATGTGCTTTCAGTTGGGGTATGTGGAACAGGAAACCTGACTATCTCCCATTTAATGTGCCTTTGCATTGACCAACTCTATTCTGGCCGCCGTCCACAATCTCAAGGTGGTACGTACTCATATACTTTCCAATTCAAAGTAAAGTATTGTATCCCAAGATCAGTTAATAAATTAAACGCGCTTCCATTGATCTCACTTCTAGTTACTTTATTCTTATGTTGCAATATATTGCAGCCTCCAACAAGTTCAACCTGCTTGTCATATGTGTCATAGGTATGACCCACTTCTAATTTGTTCAATTGGGGCTGAAGAAATTGTTACTTTTTCCCCTCTGAATGACATTCTATCAATTATCAAAGCAGATTAGAGAAACCTTTTCTCTGTTTCTCATAAGAAGGAATTGTCATCTATTTTATTTTTCCTTTTCACCTACATTCTATAAATGGTTACATTTTGTGATAGATTTTCCTTTCCATTCGAATCAGATATGTCAGTTGATTGCAGGTGGTATTGCTATTGGAACCGGAATTTTAGTCATCTCTTTATACTTTTTCAGAATTAAGATGTCAGCAATTGCATCATTGATTTTCCATGGGAAGAGCCGAAAGAATAGCCAAGAAGTTGAAACCAAAGGACCATGCATTCTCCAAAATGGCAGTCTTAAAGATGTTTAGAAGATGACCAACTGGTTCATGGACAAACTAGGACAAAGTGGTTATGGCAGTTTTTCCAAAGGAAAGCTACCCGATGGGCGCCTTGCGGCAGTGTAAGTCCTCAAAGAGTCCAAGACTAATGGAGAAGAATTCATAAACGAGGTTGTAAGCGTTAGCATAACTTCCCATGTAAATATTGTCACCCTTTTGGGGTTCTTCATAGAGAGAAGAAAAAGAGCTATGATCTATGAGTTCATGCCAAATGGGTCTCTTGAAGGGTTCATTTGCAATGACAATATTTTTAAGACTAATCAACTTTTCGGGTGAGAAAATTTGCACCAAATTGCAGTTGGAATAGCCCGAGGACTCGAGTACTTGCACCGTGGATGTAATACAAGGATTGCTCATTTTGACATCAAGCCTCACAACATTCTTCTTGACGAGAACTTTTGCTCAAAAATTTCAGATTTTGGGCTAGAAAGAGTGTTTTGTCACTGCAAGAGGCTAGAGGGACCATTGCATACATAACCTCCTCCTGAATTGTACACTAGAAATTTTGGGGGAGCTTCCTACAAGTCCGATGTCTAGAGCCATGGAATGATGGTCTTGCAAATGGTTGGAGGAACAAAGAAGGAAGATGATATTGAAGAAGCAGATCACTCCAGCGACTATGATTTTCCACTTTGGGTTTTTAAGCGTCTTGAGGTAAACGAAATAGGGTTACATAGTTGACAAGGAGGGGAGGAAATTGACATTGTGAGAAAAATGACAATAGTTGGCTTGTGGTGTATTCAGACTTATCCATCAGTTGGGCCATCCATGAGCAGGGTGATAGACATGTTCGAAGGAAGCTTTGAAGATCCCACCAAAGTCGTCTACACTTCCTCCTCTGGGACCATCATATTCGTCCGCCGCGTTAACTACAAGCGCAGTACGATGGAAATGGGGCTCCTTCTCTGCTTAGATGTTTGGTGTCACTTTCATGCTCACCAAAACAATTTGCACTAAAAAGTTCGGGTAATTTGAATCCATCGAATTACATCAAATGTAGACAAAATGATCATGCAACCAACATCCATGTCTACATTGAGCATTAATTTTGTTGCAATATGCATGTCAATACACCATAGGTAGTTTGAATCTATCGAACTCTATCATATATAAAGTCATTCATTTTAATCAACTTTTCTCATATGGATAGTATGGTTAATTGCCCAGAAGATGAGATCGACACTTCATTTCTAACTAATAAGACTTCTCCTTTTGTTTTAAGGAGTCTTATATACAATGGAATCATGAATTAAACTTAAATTTCTATACCGATCACTAATTTCATTATGAGATACATGTTACTATGTCTTGAGTAGTCCAAATTCATTCAAATCCATCTAATTAAGAAGTCATTATTCTTGATTAGCTTTTTTTACTATAAGAGAATTGTTCATTACTTCAAACATTTAATGTTTTGGATTCAAACTACCCAAGATATAAAAATGTGCATCTCACAAGTAAATAAGTTATAGGTGTAGGCATTTTAGTTAGTTTCTTCATTCCTTTGTGTGAGTGATTATATGAAACAAAAGGAGAAGACTTATTCACTAGAAATGAAGTATTAGTCTCATTTTCTAGCAAATGAACGATTATCTCCATGTATGAAAAGCTAATCAAAATGACTAAATTCCTTATTTGATCAAATTTAATGGATTCAAACTACACAAAACATATTAATGTGCATGTTGCAAAAAAATTAATGTTTAGTGTATATGTGATTGCATGTGTTTTCCTTGTTTGTTATAATCTTTGTATGCATTTGTGTTTGTTTAATTAAATTTTCATTTTATACTTTGATATCAAAACCAAACCCTAGTAACGTGTCCATTATAATCATAAGTGAAATTGGAGTTGTGTAGTCATAAATTGCTCATTAAAGCTAAGCAAGGTGGCAAAGTTTTGGCATAAATTGTTGATAGTGATCTTATGAGAGTCAATGGATAGATTATTTAGAAGTTTGCTTACTACTAGAAATAATAGTAGTAAAAATAACAATAAAAAATAAAGAAATTATTATTAATGAAAATTTAGATAATAATTTTTTGTAAAATTGCAAACTGTTTCCTTCATCTTCTTCTCAAATATACATATCTAGCCGTAATTTTATTTTTCTTTGTGATTATGTTATCAAGCTTGTTATAGAAGCCATGTCCTTATCTTTGGGATATAATGACTTTTTTTTTTGTTTTTTATTGTCACAAGAGTTTATTAGCTTACATCAAAAGAAATACAAATTTTTGCATATTGGCATGGTTCAAGTTGCTCTAAAACTAGCAACAAGAGTAAGGTTAAATAACTCTACAATTATTTGTGTTAAAGATAAAAAACATAATTATTTTCATGATTCCTTGTTAGGAATTATTAAGTCAAGCTTGTGTAGTAAACCAATATACTTCTCTTATTTTCCTAACTTCACCCTTTCATTGATAGACCCAAATCTAATGTATGCTTTATGTTTTGATAATAATATTTCATATAATGCATGCTTCTAAGAATTTGATTCTAATTTACAAAATCCTTTATAAGGTTATGAATATTATTGTTCCTAATATAAGGGAAATCCCTTTAAAATTAGCTGTTAAAGGAACAATGACTTTATTTTTTACTAATAAGTCAAAATCAAATGTTATGATACCAAAAATAGTAACTTTAAATCATTATAAGTTATCAAAAAAGTGGATTTTAAAATAATCCATAGAGCTTGTTAAGCAATAGGCAAGATAGTTAGAAAAAGCCATAAAATATACCACTAGAGATGTAGTAATTAAAGTTTCACATAGTAACTTTGAACACCTTAATTTAGGTGATGATAAAAGACCATTAAGTTGATATTCAATATTTTCAATACCTTTATCAAGGTTAGAACAAGAATAGTTAGAAGAAATTAGGACATAAGATCATGTTAGTTAACCTCAATTTAAAGTTGACTTTTTGCTTTTGACAACTACTTCAATAGAAAAGGAACCACAAGGATCAACATCAAGGTCTTATAAACCACCACCATCATTAAAATCTAGACCTAATAGGGCATGATCTCCAACTCTCTCTTAATAGGCTATGATAATGAATAAGTAATGTCATCACTAAATGTGTTGATATAAAAGATAGAGAAAGAAAATTATTTTATTCTCATAAAAATGAAAACGAAAAAGCAATGGTTTTTAATGGCTTTTATTGAAAAATAACATGAGTTGTGGCATTGATAGTATAATTGTTAAATAAAAGAAATAGGCATTGTAGAATTTTTTGATTATATTGAAAATGTCTATAAAAACAAGGGAAAAGTTTTCCAAAGTTTTCAATAATTTTAGAAATGAAAAGATTTATGCTATGTTAGAAACTTTTATCAAGATGATTTAACAAAGAAGGGGAAAAAATAAGAAGTGTTCACCCTTTAGACTTGAACTTATATATTCAACTAGAAAGAGAAGTTATGACCTCACCTTATAGGAAAGAAGCAACAATTGAATATGTTATTTAACAAAATAATTATACTAATCTACTTTTGTAATCAATGGGAAAATAAATCCATAGAATTGAAGAGAAAATAGAAAAAATTTCACAAAGCAAGGAGTATATTCCTAAGTCTATCCTAGTTAACATGCTAGATATAGAAAAGTGAGTATTATTTAAATTGCTACCATTAAAAGGTATCTAATATACAATTACAAAAGATTTTAAAAAAGTTGAACTTATAAAAGAGATTGTTAAAAGCCTTAAAGCCTAAGATTAAAAGATAAAGTAGCCTTAGTCTTAATAAAAAAGGACCTTAAAGATGCATCTAAGTCCTCAGAAAATGAATCAAAAGGTGATGTCAACCCAAAAGATATGGCTTTGGGACATAACATATATATGGAATCAAACAATAACTAAAAAAAGGTAAATTAGATTTCAATCATACAAATCCTAAACCTAATGTTTAAAGAAATATGAGCCTAAGGTATAAAAAAGGATATGAATGTCATACTCTAGAAAAGAGCAGATTTAGGAATGATAAGTTGAATTGAATGCCACAAGAAGAGTTAGTTCTTAATAAATTCATTAGTTCTTAAAAGAATCAAAGGAGAGAATTCTTACTTTTTAATTCACATAATCATTTGCTCTTTAATAATGAAATGAAACCTATTCATAAGTTGAAATAATAACCCTAAAATCCTAAAATTAAAAACAATGATATACTTCTAAAATATGGAAACACTTATTTTATTGTAAACCTATATTTTATTAAAAATAAAAAAACTCCTAATTTATAATAAACTCCTATTTAAAAGTAAATTTTATTACTTAACCATAATCCATTGAGCACTTTAATCATATTAACGAAACTTTGGTCTTTTTTCAAACTTGAATTCATGTCCTTTGTTATTTGGTTGGCCTAAAATCCTCAATCAGCCTATTTAGTACTTCTTTCATCAATTTAGCTCTTAAATGTGTCATTGGCCTTTCATCAATACTCAATGGATTTTTAGAAGTCCTTCATACATTAACTCCTCTATAGATCTCATCATTTTCCCTCTTTTTATAAGGATTTGTCCTTGAGTCATTACCAACACTAAAAGGAGAAAAATCAGAAACTTTAAATATTACACTCATATTATACTCATTAGGAGGATCCAACTTAAGGCATCAATTGAAATGGACCATCTACACTAGGCTATAACTTTGACCACCTATAAGTTAGAAAACTTTCCTTAGGTATATCCACCCAAACCCAATGACCAGATTTAACCACCACCTTTTTCCCCCTTTGTTGGCATAAAATGCATATTACTTAGTTCATTTTTCAATTTGTCACTACACCTTTTCATGCAACTCCTTTACCATTTAAGCTAGCATACTCATTAATAGGCAAACACATTAAATCCAAAGGAGTTAAAAGATTAAAATCATACATAATTTCAAATGGATAGTAATTAGTGGCATGATGAGCATTCTCATTATATGCAAACTTTATATATGGTAAATAATCTTCCCACATTTTCAAATTCATTCAAATAATAGTACGTTACAAAATAAAAAGAGTTTGATTAATTTGTCCATTTATTTGTGGATGACAAGTAGTTGGGAATACTAGTTTAATACCTAACTTACCTGATAAAATCTTCCAAAAGTAGCTTAAGAATTTTGTATCCTAATTTGAAACAATGGATTGAGCCATGTCATAAAGCATACTACCTCTTTAAAGAATAATTCAGCCATATTATTTGCATCATTAGTTTTATGGCACGGGATGAAGTGGGTCATCTTTGAAAACCTATCAACAACAACAAATACAAAGTCTCTACCATTTTTTAATCATGATAGCTAGGTCCATAGATAAATTAATGCAGGGTTGGCTAGATATGAGTAAAGGAGTGTACAAGTCAATAGGTAAAACTTTAAATTAAGCCTATTGGCATGTTATGCATTTTTCACACACTAGCTCAACATCTTATTTCATGTGTGCCTAAAAAAAATATTCAGTTAAGCTATCTGGGATTTTTTTAACTCCTAAATGACCTATTAGACTACCTCTTATGCTTCTCTCATAACTAATTCTCTCAAGTAACTTATAGGGGCATATAAACAATTTTTTCTAAATAAGTAACCCTCATGCCTAAAATATTTCCCAGATGCCAACTTTGTCATGCCTTATATACATTAGCAAAGTCAAGATCTTTCACATAAATCTTTAATTTATTTAAATCCAAATAATTTTGCACTAAGTGTAATGATAAAGGTATACCTGTGAGATAGTGCATCAGTTATACATTCACCTTACCTTATGCATATTTGATGACATAAGGAAAGGTCTTAATGAATTTGACCCATTTGACATGTCTCTTGTTCAACATTCCTTTTCTTTTCAAGTGCTTCAAGGATTCTTGATTAGTATAAATGAGAAACTACTTGGGCCAAAGGTAGTGTTGTCATGTCTTTAAAACCTATACTAATGCATACATTTCCTTATCACAAGTGGGATAATTAAGTGCTGCTCCACTTAGTTTTTCACTGAAGTAGGTAATTGGTCACCTTTCTTGTATCAAAATAGCTTCAATGCTAATACCTGAAGTATCACACTCAATCTCAAAAATTTTACCAAAGTTACTTAAAACAGGTAAGGATACTAAACTTAATTGTTTCTTACTCAAATTAAAACAATTGTCTTAATCATTATCCCATTTAAAACCCATGTTATTTTTAACAGTCTCAGTTAATGGTGTAGCAATGGTGCTAAAGTTCCTAACAAACTAGTTAGACCATGAAAATTATGCATATCATTAATTAATGTAGGTGTAGACTAATCATAGATTGCCTTTACCTTTTCCTCATCAACTTCAATTCCCTTAACACTTACAACATAATGAAGAAATATGATTTTTGTTGTTCCCACAGCCTTGTATGGGTTGTAATTGTTGTCAACTAAGGTTAAGTGTGCAAGAAAGTAAAGCCACATGGAAGGGCAATCAAGTAAATTTGCCGCATAAGGGCAAGAACGTAAATCTGCCACATAAGCCCTATTAGGGTTTCATGAAAGAGAGTATATAAAGGCCTTGGAAGACAAAACTAGGGCAGAGGGCCAACACAATTGAATAAACAGCAACCCTACAGCAACCGGCCAAAAGGAAAAGAGAGCAGAACAGCAAGAGATCAGAAACAACACCACCAGGAGAGCAAACCAGAAACGTCACCACTGGGAGAGCAAACCATAACGTGCGACATCCTGCAAGCAAACCAGAAATGCCTCCTGCACTCAAACTAGAAACACATCCTGCGAGCAAACCAGAAACACATCCTACAAGCAAACTAGAAACGCCTCCTGCAAGCAAACCAGAAACACATCCTGCAAGCAAACCAGAAACGCACAACCAGCAAGAGGAGAAATAAGAAACAGACCACCCGGAAGAGAAGACAGCAGACCTGGTATCCGTGAGACCACCCAGAAGAGAAGACATCAGTGAGGCAGGCCAAGAGACGTGAACCACAAAAACCAATAGTGTGAGGCAGGCTAAGAAATGTGAAACAGCAGACCAGAAACGTGAGACCAGAACGTGCAACGGCGTGACTGATCAGAAGCGTGGGGCAGGCCGTGAGACGTGAAACGGCAGACCAGAAGCTTGAGTGCAAGCTGTGAAACCGTGAGACGGTGAAAGTAGGAGTTGTGTGAAACAACCTAGAGAAGGAATTCGGCGAAGCATCGGAAAGAGCTCAACATATTTCCAGATTTCTTCAAGAGAGGTTAGAGAGCATTGTGGTGAACTTCTAAGCGATAGTGGAGCAGCTTTTCAATTCAATAGAGGCAAGACAAGCTAGAAGAAGGGTAGACACAGTAAGTGACACTCTTTGTATTGTACTTGCTTAGTAATTGCAATAATGAAAGGAGCAGAAGATTAAGACATCCATTGTAACTGGAATTCTCAAGTATAGTGGATAGTCTCGGTAAGGGAGAGTCCCTACCACCGTAGATGTACGTCATGTTGACGGAACCACGTAAATCTCATGTGTCCTTAATTTGCTTTACGTTCTGTGTTTTGAATTGAGTTGTGAACGCAGCTAAAATATCAGCCAACCCATAACCTAACGAAGACCTAAACAAAAACATCCGAATTGTCTATTAGGCAAGGGGTCTGAAAGGTGACTTTGGGGACTATTGTGATTAGTAGGTAGCAATAGATCTACCTTAGTCGAATCTGAGAAAGAGTTCACTTTTAAGAAGAGATTGAAGTTGTTCACTTTCCTGCGAATTGCGAATTATGGTGATACTGATTCACCCCCCTCTCAGTATCACAAACTAGTAGATCCTAGGGTGAAGTTGGGAACTTCAATCTTATTAGTGCAAAAAGAATATTTCTTGAGATTAGTACACAATTTCTTAGAACCTAAAATACTTAGAACATAAATGATCAAGATGCTCATTTAAGTTTTTGCTATAAATCAAAATATTATCAAAATACACAACCACAAATCTTATAAAAGTGTTTGGTCCATTCATGAGACCAAATAGAATAACGAGCCAATCATAAAAACTATACCTAATTTTAAAGGTTGTTTTCCACTTGTCTCTCTCTCTTGTCCTAATTTGGTGATATCCACTTTTCAAATCAATTTTATAAAAAACATATGACCATGCAATTCATCTAACATTTCATTTAATTTAGGTATGGGACAGCAATACATTACTCTATAATTAACACACATCTTCTAAGTCTCATCTTTCTTTGGCACAAGGAATACTGGAACTACACATAGACTCATGCTCTTACATATTTCATAAGCTCCTTAATTACCTTTGAAACTCCTTTCTTTCTTTAAGATTACTTTTATAGGTCAGTTGATTTAGAATTATTGCACCAACATTAAATTCAATTTGACATTCCATTCCCCTTAAAGGTGGCAAATCGTTTGGTTCTTCAAGAAAAATATCACCAAATTCCTACAAAAAAGAAATGACAATAGTAAGTAAAAAGGAGTTAAGGTCATTAGTACTAAAATGAGTCTTTTTGTACAAAAGTACAATCATAGGCTATTTTGAATAAAAAGCTCTTATATCATCAATCTTCTTTTGTATATATACTCTTAATTTTTGTCTCTTCCCCTCTTCCTTCTTTTCTCTTGGTCTCATCTCCTTTCTCTCCTATATTTCCCTCCTTTCTCCTTCAACCTCAATTTCTTTTTTGCTCTTACTATTTTTTTCTAATCCTTAATTATTCTTCATAAACGTGTCAAGTTGTCAAAGGTAAAAGAGTAATAGGTTTATCATTTATTTCAAAGGAGTACATATTCTTAAGCCCATCATAAATTATATTTTGATCATTTTGTCATGGTCTTCCTAACAAAATATACACAACTTACTTGAGTACAACATCACACATAACCTCTTTAGTATATCTCCTAATAATAAATAGTATTAACATTTACTTATGTACCTTAACTTCACCATATTCATTTAACCATTAAAACTTATATGGCCTAAGGTGCTTCATAATAAATAAATTAAACTTTTCAACCAAAGTAGTGCTAGCTACATTTAAACAATTATTCCCATCAATGATCATACTACATACCTAATATTTGATATAACACCATGTATTAAAAATATTATCTCTTTGCATTTCATCATCTTCCTTAGTTTGTGTACTCAATACTCATTTAGCCACCAATACATCTTCGTCAATTGGGTACTCCTTTCCATTATTGGCATCCTCCAATGGTGGCATGGAGTCATCATTGGACTCACTTTTGGTCTTAATATCACCATTATCCTACAACACCATGACACACTTATTGAACACTAAGATGCAATATGTTCCCCTCTTAGACACTTAAAACATTTAACATCTCTATTTTTACTAGGTTAGGAATTATAATTACCTTTCTTCTTGCTGGGACTCACTTTCTTACTTTTATATGAATCGGCCTTAGGCTTATAATTAGCTCTCTCCTTCCTTTTACCCTGATTTGACTTCCAAGATGAAGTGGAACTTGAAATCTATCCAAATTGTGTAGAACCCTTTCATTTGAGTTGCCTCTTAACTTTCATTTCATGTGTATGATGTCTTTTAACTCTACATAATGTTGTAATTCAACTACATTAGCAATGTCTCTATTGAGATCTTGCAAGAACCAAGCCATGGTTGCTTCTCTATCATCCTCCACATTAGCTTAAGTCATGGCAATCTCTATCTCATTGTGGTAGTCCTCCACACTTTTCATGCCACAAGTAAGCCCTTGTAGCCATTGGTACAAATCCCTATAATAGCGATTAAGGATAAACCTCTTCCTTGTAATAGCCTTTATCTTCTCCCATGCATCAATGGGCCTTTCATGATTCCTTCTCTTAGTCAAAACAAGTTGATTCCTCCTAATATTAGTATAATTAATAAACTTCATGACAATAAGTGATGCGAAAAACCCCAAAAAGATGTGGCTTAGGGAGCCAACGCACACAATGAATCAAAGAACAACTAGGAAAGCTAAATCAGAGTTTAATAACGCAAACCCTAGACCCAATATTTAAAGGAACACGAACCTAGGGTATTCAAGATGGATATGGACGCCACACTCCAAAAAAGGAAGGAATTGGGAGTGATAAGTCGATTTGAACGCCACAAGAAGAATTACCTCTTGATAAGTTATTTAGTTCTTAAAAGAACCGAGGGAGAAAAATCCTTGCTTTCTATTTCACTCAAAGTTGTCTGATCTCCAGAGCTTACAAGAGGTGCCTATTTATAGGCTAAGATAGCAATCCTAAAGAGGTATAAATTACTAGTTAGGACAATTCCTTATTTAGGAGGAATTCCTATTTGGGTACAAATTCTTATATGGAAAATAAACTCCTAATTTGGAGTGACTATTATTACTAGTCCTAACACTTTAATTAGTCTAATGATATTAATAAGGCCTGTACTCTCTTCTATGTTTAAATTCGCACCATTTGAAGTTGGGTTGGCCTGAGCGTCCTTAATAAGCCCATTTAGTGCTTCTTTCGTCTCTTTAGCTCTAACTCATGTTATTGGGCCTTTTAGAATGCGTAATGGACCTCTTGCATCCATTGAAGCTCTAGCTTGTGTTATTGGGTCTTCTGGAATGGGCAATGGACCTCTTGCATCTGTTGAAACCTTCCACCCTTCATCTCTACAGTTCTCATCATTCCCCCTTTCCTTGAATAGATTCGTCCTCGAATCATTACCTTGTTTATACTTGATGATGTAGGGAAAGGTTTGCATGAATTTGATCCACTTTGCATGTCTTTTGTTCAACTTTCCTTGTACAAGTAGGATAAGAACTGCATAATGACTCATGTTTGCCCTCACATATCCTTTCAAAATAAGTTCTTCAACCTGCCTTTTAAGCTCCTTTGTCTCCTCAAGATTACTCTTAAATGTTGGCTGGTTTAGAATGGGTGCACCAGGGATGAAATCAATTTGATGCTCAATTCCTTTCTTGGATGACAATCCATTTGGGCCATTGTCATGGAATACACTTTCAAATTCCTGCAATAAAACAACAAGACTAGGCAAAGATGGGTTAAACTTATTAGTGTTAAAATAAGCCTCTTTGTATTGTATGATCATAGGTTGTTTGGCAAAAGTTACTCTTATGACATCACTTTCTTTTCCATAAAAACTTTCTATTTTCTTCTCTTTCTCTTGTGTTCTCACGTTTTCTCCTCTCTTTTCTTTTTTTTTTCAATTTCTCTTTTCTGTTCACTCTTATTTTTAATCCTTAATTGGTCCTCATAAGCTTGTTGAGGTAATAATGGTACAAGAGTGACGGGTTTTTCATTCATTAAAAAGGAATATTGGTTCTTGAATTCATCATGCATAGCTCGCCTGTCAAACTGCCATGGCCTTCCTAATAGAATATGGCCTACTTGCATAAGTACAACATCACATAAAACTTCATCATGATACCTTCCAATAGAAAATGACACAAGCACTTGCTTATCTACCTTAACTTCACCACTCTCATTCAACCATTGAAGCTTATATGGCCTAGAATGTTTCATAGTAGGTAAATTCAATTTCTCAACCATAGTTGTGCTGGCAACATTAGTGCAACTCCCACCATCAATAATCATACTACATACCTTATCTTTCATGAGACATCTCGTCTGAAAGATGTTATCTCGTTGCCCCTCATTTTCTTCTTTCACTTGCACATTCAATGCTCGCCTTGTGACCAAAGCTACTCCATTAGCCAGATACTTCTCTCCATCACTTTCACCCTTTGATGATGGCACAGAATCATCATCTTTGTGGTCATAGGCACGTCTCAATTGCCTTCTTGCTTTAGAAGCCTTATATTCTTCGTGCCTCCTCTGCAACTCTGCTATTGTATTAGCTTACTTCTCCATCCTCTCACTCATATCATCAAATCTGGTATTCATGTGCTCAAATTGTTGTTGCATAGCTTTGATCATGAAGGACATGTCAACAGCTCCCTCCTGAGCAGCACCTTTGTCTTTTGAAGACATAATATTTTTTTATTTTTTTCTGATTTAGAGCCAACTGATTTAGAACTGGGCTCTGATACCAACTGATGCGGAAAACCCCAAAAAGATATGGCTTAGGGACCCAACGCACACAATGAATTAAAGAACAACCAGGAAAGCTCAATCAGAGTTTAATAACACAAACCCTAGACCCAATATTCGAAGGAACACGAACCTAGGGTATTCAAGATGGATATGGACGCCATACTCCAGAAAAGGAAGGAATTGGGAGTGATAAGTCGATTTGAATGCCATAAGAAAAATTACCTCTTGATAAGTTATTTAGTTCTTAAAAGAACCGAGGGAGAAAAACTCTTGCTTTCTATTTCACTCAAAGTTGTCTAATCTCCAAAGCTTACAAGAGGTGCCTATTTATAGGCTAAGATAGCAATCCTAAAGAGGCATAAATTCCTAGTTAGGACAAATTCTTATTTAGGAGGAATTCCTATCTGGGTACAAATTTTTATATGGAAAATAAACTCCTAATTTGGAGTGACTATTATTATTAGTCCTAACACTTTAATTACTCTAATGATATTAATAAGGCCTGGACTCTCTTCTATGTTTAAATTCGCACCATTTGAAGTTGGGTTGGCCTAAGCATCCTTAATAAGCCCATTTAGTGCTTCTCGCATCTTTCTGGCTTTAACTCGTGTTATTGGGCCTTCTAGAATGTGTAATGGACCTCTTGCATCCATTGAAGTTCTAGCTCGTGTTATTGGGCCTTCTGGAATGGGCAATGGACCTCTTGCATCCGTTGAAACCTTCCACCCTTCATCTCTACGATTCTCATCAATAAGTTTTTCCTTTTTCTCTTTAAAGTATTTATGACAACCAAAAACTAACTTAGCATTTTTCTCCCATTCTAGATAGGTTTTTAGATCATTTTTCCCTTGGAATTGAGGAATTTTCATTTGAATGTTACCAAAATCACAATCTTAAGTGTCCTGCTTCCTAAAATCTTTTTGACCAATTTTATTATTGGCAATTTTGACCAAAGGAGTTGGATCATCAAAGTTATCATCTTTTTTCATCATTTACATGGTCATTGTCTTGTCTCTCATGATTTCTTACATTAGGAACCTCACGATCACCATTCCTCCTTTATAATTCTACTATTGTATTAGCTTGCTTTTCTATTTATCCCTTCTATCATTAAATCTAGTGTTCATGTGCTTAAATTGTTGTTGCATAGTTTTGATTATGAACAACACATAGCACACCCTCACATGTTTCACTCAAAAATGGTGTCACTCACCTTCATGCTTACACTCTTTAAGGCTTTTTCT
>JAHOYR010005365.1:0-13708 GCA_023213295.1 Bruguiera hainesii | reverse complement strand
AATGAGCTGAGTTGGAATGCAACAACACGTAATAAGAGGCAGCTAAGAAGATGAACAAGAGAAAAAACTCCAATTTTGATAAGCAAACCTGATTTGAAGACAAAAGTTCTCATAGCACCCAATGTTAAACACAAGATGCTATGAAACACATAATCAAAAGATGGAATTGAAGACCCCAATAAACATAAATGACGTTTAATAAAAGTAAAACCTTGGCCCAATGCTCAAAGAACAAGAACATAAGGTATAATCATAGGCCAATAGTTCAAAGTATCATGAACCAATGGTGAAAGGAAGGATATTGGCATTACAATTTAGAAGGAAGAGATTTGATAGTAATGAGCCAAGTTGAAATGCAGTAAAATGTAATAAGAGGCAGCTAAGAAGAACTAGAGAAAAAACTGCACTTTTGATAAGCAAACCTAATTTAAAGCCCAAAGCTCTCATTGCACCTAATGTTAAACACAAAGAATGCAATGAAACCTATAATCAAAAAAAGGAACTAAAGACCTTAAGAAACATAATTAAGGTTTAAAAAAAGTAAAACCTTGGCCCAATGCTCAAAGGAACAAGAACTTTAGTTATAATCCTATACCCATTGTTCAAAGCATCATGAACCAATGGTGAAAGGAAGGATATTGGCATTACAATCTAGAAAAAAGTGATTTGGTAGTAATAGGTCAAGTTGGAATGCAACAAAATGAAATAAGAGGTAGTGAAGAAGAAGACCAAGAGAAAAAACCCCAATTTCGATAAGCAAACCTGATTTAATGCCCAAAGCTCTCATCGAACCCAATGTTAAACACAAAGAATCTTATGAAACCCATAATCAAAAGAAGGGATTGAATACCCTAAGAAACATAAATGGTGTCTAATAAAGGTAAACCTTGGCCTAATGCTCAAAGGAACAAGAACTTAAGGTACAATCCTATACCCACAATTCAAAGCTTCATGAACCAATGGTGAAAGGAAGGATATTGGCATTACAATCTAGAAAGAAGAGATTTGGTAGTAATGAGGCGAGTTGGAATGCAACAAAATGTAATAAGAGGCAGCTAATAAGAGGAACTAAGGAAAAAACTCTAATTTTGATAAGCAAACCTTATTTAAAGCCCAAAGCTCTCATAGCACCCAATGTTAAACACAAAGAATACAGTGAAACCCACAATCAGAAGAACAAATTGAAGACCCAATGTTTAACAAAAGTAAAACCCTGGTTTAATGCTCAAAAAAATAACAAGAACTTAAGGTGCAATCCTCTACCCACTGTTGAAAGCATCATGAACCAATGATGACAGGAAGGATGTTGACATTACAATCTAGAATGAAGAGATTTGGTAGTAATGAGTCAAGTTGGAATGTAACAAAATGTAACAAGAGGCAGCAGCTAAAAGGACGGATGAAAGAAAAAACCCCAATGTTGATAAGCAAACCTGATTCAAAGTCCAAAGCTCTCATAGTACCCAATGTTAAACACAATGAATGCAATCAAACGAATAATCAAAAGAATGAATTGAAGACCTCAAGAAACATAAATGATGTTTAACAAAAGTAAAACCTTGTCTGAAACTCAAAGGAACAAGAACATAAGGTATAATCTTATGCCCATAATTGAAAGCATCATGAACCAATGGTGAAAGGAAAGATATTCGCATTATAGTCTAGAAAGATTTGATTTGGTTGTAATGAGCCAAGTTGGAATGCAACAAAATGTAATAAGAGGCAAATAAGAAAAAGAAACTGAAGAAGAAACTCCAATTTTGATAAGCAAACCTAATTTAAGACCAAAGCTCTCATAGCACCCAAGATGAAAGACAAAGAATGCAATGAAACCCACAATCAAAAGAAGAAATTGAAGACCCCAAGGAACAAATATGATGCTTAACAAAAGTAAAACCTTGGCCCAATGCTCAAAGAAACAAGAACATAAGGTATAATTCTATGCCCACAATTCTATGCATCATGAACTAATGGTTAAAGGAAGGATATTAGCATTACAATCTAGAAAGAAGAGATTTGGTAGTAATGAGGTGAGTTGGAATGCAACAAAACGTAAAAAGAGCTAGCAAAGAAGATGAACTAGTGAAAAAATTCCAATTTTGATAATTAAACCTGATTTAAAGCCCAAAGCTCTCATAGCACCCAATGTTAAAGACAAAGAATGCAATGGAACCCACAATACAAAAAAAAGGAATTGAAGACCCCAAGGAACAAAAATGATGTTTAACAAAAGTAAAACCTTGGCCCAATGCTCAAAGAAACAAGAACATAAGGTATAATCCTATGCCCACAATTCTATACATCATGAACCAATGGTGAAAGGAAGGATATTGGCATTACAATCTAGAAAGAAGAGATTTGGTAGTAATGAGACGAGTTGGAATGCAACAAAACGTAATAAGAGGCAATTAATAAGAAGAATGAGAGAAAAACTCCAATTTTGATATGCAAACTTGATCCAAAGCCCAAAACTCTCATAGCACCCAATGTTAAACACAAAAAATGCTATCAAAACCACAAGCAAAAGAAGGAATTGAAGACCCCATTAAACATAAATGATGTCTAATAAAGGTAGAACTTTGGCCCAATACTCAAAAGAACAAGAACTTAAGGTATAATCCTATACCCTCAGTTCAAAGCATCATGAACTAATGGTGAAAGTGATACCAACTGATGTGGAAAACCCTAAAAAAACATGGCTTAGCTACTCCATTAACCGGATACTCCTCTCCATCACTTTCACCCTCTAATAAAGGAACAAAATCATCATCTTCATGGTCATAGGCATATCTTAATTGCCTTCTTGCTTTAAAAGCCTTATATTCTTGATGCCTCCTTTGCAACTCTACTATTGTATTAACTTGCTCATCCATCCTCTCTCTCATATCATCAAATTCGGTATTCTTAAGCTTAAATTATAGTTGTACAGCTTTAATCATGAAGGACATATCACTAGCTCCCTCCTGAGCTGCACCTTTGGAAGCCATAGTATTACTTCTGATTTAGAGTTAGGCTCTGATACCAACTGATACGGAAAACCTAAAAGATGTGGCTTAGGAACCCAATGCACACAAGGAATCAAAGAACAACTAGGAAAGCTAAATTAAAGTTTAATAACACAAACTCTCAACCCAAAATTCAAAGGAACACGAACTTAGGGTATTTAAGAAGGATATGGATGCCACACTCTAGAAAAGAAAAAAATTGGGAGTGATAAATTGATTGGAATGCCACAAAAATAAATACCATTTGATAAATTCATTAGTTCTCAAAAGAACCAAGGGAGAAAACCCTTGCTTTCTATTTTACTCAAAGTTGTCTAATAAATTTTCTAATGTATTGTCTAATATTACAAAGGGTGCCTATTTATAGGCTAAAATAACAATCCTAAATAGGCACAAATTCCTACTTAGGACAATTCCTTATTTAGGAGGAATTCCTATCTAGGGACAAATTCTTACATAGAAAATAAACTCCTAATTTGGAGGTGACAAAACGTAAGAAGAGGCTGCTAAGAAGAAGAACAAGAGCAAAAACTCCAATTTTGATAAGCAAACCTGATTCAAAACCCAAAACTCTCATAAAACCCAATCTTGAACCCAAAGAATGCTATGAAACCCACCATCAAAAAAAGGATTTAAAGACCCCACGAAACATAAATGATGATTAACAAAAGTAAAACCATGGCCGAATGGTCAAAGGAATGCAACAAAACATAATAAGAGGCAACTAAGAAGAAGAACTAGAGAAAAAACACCAAATTTGAGAAGCAAAAAGAATTTAAAGCCCAAAGAACTCATAGCACCCAACGTTACACACAAAGAATGAAATGAAACCCATAATGAAAAGAAGCAATTAATACCCCAAGAAACATAATTGAGGTTTATCAAAAGTAAAACCTTGACCCAATGCTGAAAGAAGCAATAACCTAAGGTATAATCCTATACCCAGAGTTCAAAGCATCATGAACCAAAGTTGAAAGGAAGGTTATTGGCATTACAATCTAGAAAGAAGAGATTTGCTACTAATGAGCCGAGTTGGAATGAAACTAAACGTAATAAGAGGCAGCTAAAAAGAAAGTCCAAAGAAAAAACTCCAATTTTGAGAAACAAACTTGATTTAAAGCCCAAACCCATAACCAAAAGAAGGAATTGAAGACCCCATGAAACATAAATGATGTCTAACGAAAGTAAAACCTTGGCCCAATGCTTAAAGGAACAAGAACTTGACGTATAGCTCTATACCTATAGGGCAAAGCATCATGAACCAATGGTGAAAGGAAGGATATTGGCAGTACTATCCAGAAAGAAGAGATTTGGTAGTAATGAGGCAAGTTGGAATGCAACAAAATGGAGTAAGAGGCAGCTAAGAAGAAGAACTAGAGGAAAAACTTCAATTTTAAGAAGCAAAACCTGATTTAAAGTCGAAAGCTCTCTTAGCACCCAATGTTAAATACAAAGAATGCAATGGATAGAAGGAATTGAAGACCCCAAGAAACATAAGTAAAGTCTATCAAAAGTAAAACCTTGGCCCAATACTCAAAGCAATAAGAACTTAAGGTCTAATCCTATACCCATAGTTCAAAGTACCATGAACTAATGGTTAAAGGAAGGATATTGGCATTACAATCTAGAAAGAAGAGATTTGGTAGTAATGAGCCAAGTTGGAATGCAGCAAAACGTAATAAGAGGCAGTGAAAAAGAAGAATGTTAGAAAAAAATTCCAATTTTAATAAGCAAACCTCATTTAAAGCCCAAAGATCTCATAGCACCCAAAGTTAAACACAAAGAAAGCTAAGGTATAAACCTTGGCCTAATGCTTAAAGGAACAAGAACGTAAGGTATACCCAGAGTTCAAAGCATCATAAACGAATGGTGAAAGAAATGATATTGGCCCTACAATCCAAATATAAGAGATTTAGTAGTAATGAGTCGAGTCGGAATGCAACAAAACATAATAAGAGGCAGCAAAGATGAAGAACAAGAGAAAAAAATTCCAATTTTGATAAGCAAACCTCATTTAATGCTCAAAGCTCTCACAGCACCGAATGTTAAATAGAAAGAATGCAATGAAACAAACAATTAATAGAAGGAATTGAAGACCCTAAGAAACATAAATGATGTTTAACTAAAGTAAAACCTTAGCCTAATGCTCAAAGGAACAAGAACATAAGGTCTAATCCTATACCCACAATTCAATGCTTCATGAACAAATGGAGAAAAAAATGATATTGACCTTACACTCTAGAAAAAAGAGATTTGGTAGCAATGAGCTAGGTTGGAATGCAACAAAATGTAATAAGAGGCAGCTAATAAGAAGAATGAGAAAAAAAAAAAACTTCAATTTTGATAAGCAAACTTAATGTAAAGCCCAAAGCTCTCATAGAACCCAATGTTAAACAGAAAGAATGTTGTGAAACCCACAATCAAAAGAAGGAATTGAAGACCCCAAGAAACATGAATGATGTTCACAAAAGTAAAAACCAAAGCTCAAAGGAACAAGAATATAAGGTATAATCCTACGCCTACAGTTCAAAGCATCATGAACCAAAGGTGAAAGGAAGGATATTGGCATTACAATCTAGAAAGAAGAGATTTGGTAGTAATGAGGCGAGTTGGAATGCAACAAAACATAATAAGAGGCAACAAAGAAGTAAAACTTGAGAAAAAACTCCGATTTTGAAAAGTAAACCTGATTTAAAGCCCAAAACTCTCATAGCACCCCATGTTAAACACAAAGAATGTAATGAAACAAATAATTAATTGAAGGAATTGAAGACCCCAAGAAACATAAATGATGTTTAACTAAAGTAAAACCTTGGCCTAATGCTCAAAGTAACAAGAACATAAGGTATAATCCTATGCCTAAAGTTCAAAGCTTCATGAACCAATGGTGAAAGGAAGGATATTGGAATTACAATCTAGAAAGAAGTGATTTGGTAGTAATAAGCCGAGTTGGAATGCAACAAAATGTAATATAAGGCAGCTAAAAAGAAGAACGAGAGAAAAAAACTACAATTTTGATAAGCAAACCTAATTTAAAGCCCAAAACTCTCATAGCACCCAATGTTAAACACAAAGAATGCTACAAAAACCCATAATCAAAAGAAGGAAATGATGGCAACAAGAAACATAAATGAGATCTAATAAAGGTAAAACCTTTGCTCGATGCTCAAAGAAACAAGAACTTAAGGTATAATCTTATAACCTCAGTTCAAAGCATCATGAACCAATGGTGAAAGGAAGGATATTAACATTACAATCAACAAAGAAGAGATTTGGTGGAAATGAGGCAAGTTGGAATGCAATAAAACATAATAAAAGGCAGCTAAGAAGAAGAATTAGAGAGAAAAAAACTCTAATTTTAAGAAGCAAACATGATTTAAAGGCCAAAGCGCTCATAACACCCAATGTTAAACACAGAATGCAATAAAGCAAAACATAATAAAAGGTAGATAAGAAGAAGAATGAGAGAAAAAAAACTCCAATTTTGATAAGCAAACCTAATTTAAAGCCCAAAGCTCTCATGACACTTAATGTTAAACACAAAGAATGCTATGGAACCCACAATCAAAAGAAGGTATTGAAGACCCCAAGAAACATAATTGATGTTCAACAAAAGTAAAACCTTGGCCCAAAGCTCAAAGGAACAAGAACATAAGGTATAATCCTATGCCCACAGTTCAAAGCATCATGAACCAAAGGTGAAAGGAAGAATTGTACAAAATACACTTTTGTGGATGAATATTATAAATAGCAATCCCAAACTTCATTATTGTTTCAAACATATATGTATAGTGGCGAGTGGGAAAACTTCTTATTAAAGTCCTTTGCATTTGCTTTTTCCCAAGTAATATGTTTGAAAGCAAAAACTATATAAATCATTTTAAATTGCATTATGGCATAAGAGAAAATTAAGAAAATTGCAAAATTTAAATTTAATAGATTATTGACAATGCATTTATCCCTAAAAAACCATAAAATTCTAGAATTCAAAAAATGCAATGTTTTTGTTTTTTACTTTATTTTTAAAGTCATGGCATTTGATTGGTGTGGAAATGATAACATTTGAATTTGTTAATTGAACAAAAATAAGAGTAATGAAATCAATTTTATAAAATACACTTTAGTGGATAAATATTATAAATAGCGATCTGAAATTTCGATATTGTGTCAAGCATATATCTCTATAAAGGAGCGGAGAAACTTCTTAAAAGGATCCATTGCATTTTTTTTTTCCTAAATAGTTTGTTTGTAGGCAAAAATTATATAAATCATTTCAAATTGCATTGTGGCACATGAGATAATTAAGAAAATTGAAAATTTTAAATTCAATTGATTATTGACAATGCATTTATTCCTAGAAAACCATAAATTTCTAAAATTCAAAAAATCCAATGTTTGCATTTTTTGCTTTATTATTAAAATTGTGGCATTTGACTGGTGTGAAAAACATAACATTTAAATATGTTAATTGATTAAAGATACATGTAATGGAATGAATTGTATAAAACACACTTTAGTGGATGAATATTATAAATAACAATCCCAAGTTTCAATGTTGTATTTAGCATATATCCTAACATAGGAGTGGAGAACCTTCTTATTAGAGTCTATTGCTTTTACTTTCTCTTAAGTAATTTCTTTGAAGACAAGAAGTATACAAATCCTTTCAACCTGCATTGAGGTAATGGAGACAATTAAAAAAATTGAAAATTTTAAATTCAACAAATTATTGACAAAGTATTTATCCCTAGCAGATTTTAAAATTCTAAAATTTACAAAAATATAATATTTTGATTTTTAAATTTATTGTTAATGTCGTAGCATCTGATTGGTAAGAGAAATATAATATTTGAAAAATATAATATTTGAATATGTTAAATCAACAAAAGTACAAGTAATGGACTCAATTTTATAAAATACACCTTAGTGCATGAATATTATAAATAGCAACGCAAGTTTCAATGTTGTGTTAAGCATATATCCCTAGATGGAAGTAGGGAACCTTCTTATTAAAGTCCATTATTTTTTTTTTTTCTTAAGTAATTTGTTTGAAGACAAGAATTATATAAATCATTTCAAATTGCATTGAGGCAAAGGCGACATTTAAGAAAATTGTAAAATTAAAATTCAACAAATTATTGACAATGCATTTATCCTTAGTAGATTTTAAAATTTTAAAAATTGCAAAAATGCAATATTTTGATTTTTAAATTTATTGTTAATGTGGTTGCCTTTAATTAGTGAGAGAAATATAATATTTGAAAAATATAATATTTCAATATGTTAATTGAACAAAAGTACGAGTAATGGACTCAATTTTATAAAATACATCTTAGTGCATGAATATTATAAATAGCAATCACAAGCATCAAGGTTGTGTTAAGCATATATCCCTATATAGGAGTGGGGAACCTTCTTATTAGTATCTATTACTTTTGCTTTTTCTTAAATAATTTGTTTGAAGACAAGAATTATCTAAATAATTTCAAATTGCATTAAGGCAAAGGAGATAATTAAGAAAATTGAAAAATTTAAACTCAACTGATTATTAACAATACATTTATCCTTAACAAACCATAAAATTCTAAACTACCAAAAATGCAATGTTTCAGTTTTTTACTTTATTATTAAAGCCATGGAATTTGACAGGTGTGAAGAATTTAACATTTGAATATGTTAATTGATTAAAGATACTTGTAATGGAATCAATTATATAAAATACACTTTACTGGATGAATATTCTAATTAGCAATCTCAAGTTTCAATGTTCTGTTAAGCATATATCCTTAGATTGGAGTAAGGAACTTTCTTGTTAGAGTCCATTACTTTTGCTTTTTTGTTAAGTAATTTGTTTAAAGACAAGAATTATATAAATCATTTTAAATAGCATTAAGGCAAAGGTGACAATTAAGAAAATTGCAAAATTAAAATTCAATAGATTATTGACAATATATTTATTCCTAACAGATTTTAAAATTCAAAAAATTACAAAAATGCAATATTTTAATTTTTAAATTTATTGTTAATGTCATTGCATTTGATTGGTGAGAGAAATATAATATTTGAAAAATATAATATTTAAATATGTTAATTGAACAAAATACATGTAATGGACTCAATTTTATAAAATACACTTTAGTGGATGAATATTATAAATAGCAATCCCAAACTTCAATGTTGTGTTAAGTATATATCCCTAGATGGGAGTGGAGAACCTTATTATTAAAGTCCATTACTTTTACTTTTTCTTAAGTAATTTGTTTAAACACAAGAATTATACAAATCATTTCAAATGGCATTGAGGCAAAGGCGATAATTAAGAAAATTGCAAAAGTTACATTCAACTGATTATTGATAATGCATTTATCCTTAGAAAACCATAAAATTCTAAAATTCCAAAAATGCAATGTTTTCATTTTTTTTCTTCATTATTCAAGCCATGGAATTCGACTAGTGTGAAAAATACAACATTTGAATATGTTAATTGATTAAAGATACAGGTAATGAAATCAATTGTATAAAATACACTTTAGTAGATGAATATTGTAAATAGCAATCCCAAACTTCAACGTTGTATTAGGCATATATCCCTAGATGGGAGTGGGGAACCTTCTTATTAGAGTTCATTACTTTTGCTTCTTCTTAAATAATTTATTTGAAGACAAGAATTATATAAATCATTTCAAATTGCAGTAAGGGAAAGGTGACATTTAAGAAATTTTCAAAATTTAAATCCAATTGATTATTGACAATGCATTTATCCCTAGATACTAAAATTCCAAAAATGCAATGTTTTGGGTTTTTGCTTTATTATTAAAGTCATGAAATTTGACTAGTGTGAAAAACATAACTTTTGAGTATTTTAATTGATTAAAGATAAACTTAATGGAATCAATTTTATAGAATACACTTTTGTGGATAAATATTATAAATAGCAATCCCAAGTTTCAATGTTGTGTTAAGCATATATCCCTAAATGGGTGTGAGCAACCTTCTTATTAGAGTCCACTACTTTTACTCTTTCTTAAGTAATTTGTTTAAAGACAAGAATTATATAAATTATTTCAAAATGCATTGAGGTAAAGGCGACAATTAAGAAAATTCCAAAATTTAAATTCAACTGATTATCGACAATGCATTTGTCTGTGGAAAACCATAAAATTCTAAAATTCCAAAAAATGCAATGTTTTGGTTTTTTACTTCATTATTAAAGCCATGGAATTTGATTGGTGTAAAAAATATAATATTTGAATATGTTAATTGATTAAAGATACAAGTAATGCAATTAATTGTATAAAATACACTTTACTGGATGGATATTATAAATAGCAATCCCAAGTTTCAATGTTACTGGATGGATATTATAAATAGCAATTCCAAGTTTCAATGTTGTGTTAAGCATATATCCCTAGATGGGAGTGGGCAATTTTCTTATTAGAGTTTATTGCTTTTGCTTTTTTTTAAGTAATTTGTTTAAAGGCAAGAATTATAAAAATCATTTCAAATTGCATTGGAGTAATGGAGACAATTAAGAAAATTGGAAAATTTGAATTCAACAAATTATTGAAAATGCATTTATCCCTAGCAAATTTTAAAATTCTAAAAATTACAAAAATACAATATTTTGATTTTTAAATTTATTATTAATGTCGTTGCATTTGATTGGATAGAGAAATATAATATTTGAAAAATATAATAATTTAACATGTTAATTGAACAAAAATACATGTAATGGACTCACTTTTATAAAATACACTTTAGTGGATATATATTATAAATAGTAATCCCAAGTTTCAATGTTGTGGTAAGCATATATCCCTAAATGGGAGTAGGGAACTTTCTTATTGAAGTCTATTGCTTTTGGTTTTTCTAAAGTAATTTGATTGAAGACAATAATTATACAAATCATTTCAAATTTCATTGATTTAAATTTTGTAACTAAAAAAATTTCAAAATTTTAATTCAACAAATTATTTATAATGCATTTATCTCTAGTAGATTTTAAAATTCTAAAATTACAAAAATACAATATTTTGATTTTTAAATTTAAAAATACAATATTTTGACTGGTGTGAAAAACATATCATTTCAATCGGTTAATTGATTAAGATATAGGTAATGGAATCAATTATATAAAATACACTTTACTGGATAAATATAATAAATAGCAATCCCTAACTTCAATGTTGTGTTAAGCATATATCCCTATATGGGAGTTGGAAGACAAGAATTATATAAATCATTTAAAATAACATTGAGGCAAAGGCAACAATTAAGAAAATTGCAAAATTAAAATTCAATAGATTATTCACAATGCATTTATTCCTAATAGATTTGAAAATTCTAAAAATTGTAAAAATGCAACATTTTAATTTTTAAATTTATTATTAATGTCGTTGCATTTGATTGGTAAGAAAAATATAATATTTGAAAAATATAATATTTGAATATGTTAATTAAACAAAAATAGAAGTAATAGACTCAATTTTATAAAATACATTTTAGTGGATAAATATTATAAATAGCAATCTCAAGCTTCAATCTTATGTTAAACATATATCCCTAGATGGGAGTGGGAAACCTTCTTATTAGAGTCCACTACTTTTGCTCTTTCTTAAGTAATTTGTTTGAAGACAAGAATTATACAAATCGTTTCAAATTACATTGAGGTAATGGGGATGGTTAGGAAAATTGAAAGATTTAAATTCAACGGAATATTGACAATGAATTATCCCTAGCAGATTTTAAAATTCTAAAAATTGCAATAATGCAATATCTTCACTTTTAAATTTATTGTTGATGTCATTACGTTTGATTGGTCAAAGAAGTATAATATTTGAAAAATATAATATTTGAACATGTTAATTGAACAAAAATACATGTCATGTATTCAATTTTATAAAATACACTTTAGTGGATGAATATTATAAATTGCTATCCAAAACTTCAATGATGTGTTAAGCATATATCCCTAAATGGGAGTGAGGAACCTTTTTATTAGAGTCCATTACATTTACTCTGTCTTAAGCAATTTGTTTGAAGACAAGAATTATACAAATTATTTCAAATTGCATTGAGGTAATAGAGATGGTTAAGAAAATTGAAAATTTTAAATTCAATAGATTATTAACAATGAATTATCCCTATCAAATTTTAAAATTCTAAAAATTGCAATAATGCAATATTTTTATTTTTAAATTTATTATTAATGTCATTGCATTTGATTGTTTAAAGAAATATAATATTTGAAAAATGTAATATTTGACCATGTTAATTAAACAAAAATACATGTCATGAATTCAATTTTATAAAAAACACTTTAGTGGATAAATATTATAAATTGCTATCCCAAGTTTCAATGTTGTGTTAAGCATATATCCCTAGATGGGAGTGAGGAACCTTCTTATTAGAGTCCACTACTCTTTCTTAAGTAATTTGTTTGAAGACAAGAATTATATAAATTATTTCAAATTGCATTGAGGCAAATGCGACAATTAATAAAATTGCAAAATTTAAATTCAACTAATTATTGATAATGTATTTATCCATATAACACTATAAAATTCTAAAGTTCCAAAAATGCAATGTTTTGGTTTTTTGCTTTATTATTAAAGCCATGGAATCTGACTGGTGTGAAAAACATAACATTTGAATTTGTTAATTCATTAAAGATACAAGTAATGGAATCAATTGTATAGAATACAATTTACTGGATGAATATTATAAATAACAATCCTAAGTTTTAATGTTGTGTTGAGAATATATCCCTAGATAGGAGTGGAGAATCTTCTTATTAGAATCTATTGCTTTTGCTTTTTCTGAAGTAATTTGATTGAAGACAAGAATTATACAAATCATTTCAAATTGCATTGATTTAAATTTTGCAATTATAAGAATTGTAAAATTTAAATTCAATAGATTATTGGCAACGCATTTATCCCTACTAGGTTGTAAAATTCTAAAAATTGCAAAAATGCAATATTTTGATTTCAAAATTTATTGTTAATGTCGTTGCATTTGATTGGTAAGAGAAATATAATATTTGAATATGTTAATTGAACAAAAATAAAAGTAATAGACTCAATTTTATAAAATACAATTTAGTGGATGAATATTATAAATAGCAATCCCAAGGTTTAATATTGTGTTAAGCATATACCCCTTGATGGGGGTGGGAAACCTTCTTATTAGACTTTATTGCTTTTACTTTTTCTTAAATAATTTCTTTGAAGACAAGAATTATACAATTTCAAATTGCATTAAGGTAATGGAGACAATTAAAAAAATTGCAAAATTTAAATTGAATAGATTATTCACAATGCATTTATCCTTAGTTGATTTTAAAATTCTAAAAATTGAAAAAATGCAATATTTTGATTTTTACATTTATTCTCAATTTTGTTGCTTTTGATTCCTGAGAGAAATATAATATTTGAATAGGTTAATCGAAAACAAAATACATGTAATCGACTTAATTTCATAAAATACACTTTAGTGGATGAATATTATAAATAGCAATCCCAAACTTCAATGTTGTGTTAAGCAAATATCTATAGATGGGAGTAGGGAACCTTCTTTTTCTTAAGTAATTTGTTTGAAGAAAAGAATTATATAAATGATTTCAAATTGCATTGAGGTAAATGCGACAATTAAGAAAATTGCAAAATTTAAATTCAACTGATTATTCACAATACATTTATACA
>JAHOYR010005354.1:0-27500 GCA_023213295.1 Bruguiera hainesii | reverse complement strand
AAATAGAATCATCAAAGGAGAGAGACTCCTTTCTTTTTATACACGGTTTCTTATTAATTTAAAATGGAATGGAGTAAAAAGCCAGATGTCGGAAAATGTCTAGTAATTTGCATCTTACAATTTAAAGTTAGAGTATAATGTGGTGTTGGTATATTCTTTTTATTTTATTGATTATTATTTTATTTATTTTATTTTTAATTTTTTTTAATTTATAATTTATAAAAGAAAATAATATTAAGAATCTATAAATAATATTATAAATAATATTATATCAATATGATATCAATAATATTATTGATATAAATAATACTATATCTATAAATATTATATCTATAAATATTATATCTATAAAATAATCAAATAAATCTATAAAAAAATAACTCTATAAAATAATAAATAATTATAAAATAATAATAAATTATATTAAGTAATTATATTAAGTTCTATTAAGTTATGTTATATAGAATTATGTTATATAGAATTCTATATTAATATTATTCTATATTAATATTTGAATATGGATTAATATATAGATTAATATATAGATTAATATATAGATTAATATGGGCTTATATAGATTAATATGGGCTTCTATTGATTGAATAGGGTAATAGAAGATTATTTTGTAATGTGTTTTAACAGGTTTTTTGTTTTAACCGGTAAGGTTTAACCGGTAAGGTATACCAAAAAAAGCCAAGTCCATTTGACAATGTTAACAATGAAAAATGTTAATAATGAAAGTTATGAAAGATCTTCATTTTTCAAACTCCGGCTGTCCATAAATGCAGTAAGTCGTTCCGAAATCCGTGTAACGTACGAGTAGATTCGGTTTTGGTTGGGTTAGGTTGGGATTTGTTTTTACCCAAGTCCAGGTCATGGTTTTGATTCCAAAAATTCACTAGGATTAGGTAAGTATCTCAAAGACAAAGAAAAGAAATATCACTAACTCTTTGATTGTGGACAGGAAAAGGGGAAAGTTCCTATGAAATTATGAAATTAACCTATGACATATGCAATTGACCTACGACATATGCAATTTACCTATATTTACCTATGAAGAGTAATGACGAAAATTGGGTTTGTTTAGCCAAGATTAGAAAAAATACGGATTGGATCTATTGAAATGCACTTTTTTTGGTTTCAGCTTTATACTGTGTTCCGAAAGATTCCTGTGAATAAACTTATAAGAATAAGAATGTTTTTTTTTCGATGAACGAAACAACAAACAATACAATAATGAAGAAATGAAAACTATCCAATTTTTATATTTGAATTTTATTTTTTTAGGGCTATACGGATTCGAACCGTAGACCTGCTCGGTAAAACAGATCAAACTTATTATTATCAAAATGATTCGAACTGTTTCAAAGACCCAACATGCATTTTTTTTTGCATTGGGCTCTTTCATTAACTGATTTTTTATATCAGTTAGTCTACCAAAATTCTCTTGACAGAAAGATAAGAAGATGGCTCCAGGTGCTCTGATTTATGATTTGGATTACGATCCGAGAGTACTATACCAAAGTGCTTCAAAAAAGGGGTATTTTGACGTAGGTCTGCTTTTGGCTTAGATCAACTTAAGTTAAATGGAGTCTCCATCGCCTCGTTTCTGTTTTTCAAGAATCAAATATGAAACTTCATACACCTTAAAGTTCATAAGATATAGGACGAAAAGAGAATTTTTTGAGGTCCTTATCCTCATTACTCATTATGCCTAGCATTGAATAGACTGGATATTCACCTTATCAATATCTTAAATCAATGATGGGTTCTATTGATTGCCTAAATTGGACCCAATCTTTCGTCAGGCTAGTGTTCTCCGGTTCCCTAAAAGTAACGGAGTAAGACATCGACTTCTCAATAAGTCTTTTGATTATCAATAAGTCTTTTGATTACATGATATACTCCTCTGAAAAAAAAAAACCACATTGGCGCGCGTGTAAACGAGGTGCTCTACCTAACTGAGCTATAGCCCTTGTGCTTGTAATACATATTTTATTATTGTAATACATATTGTATTATGTCGATAATTTCTTGTCAAGATAAATATAAATATAAATATTATATGATCCAACATCCTATTTATTTCTTTGATCTGTTTGATCGGTATTGCTTATAAATAATATTCCATTTATAATCCATCGATGTGATGGGTTGCATTTGTTTATCTTTGTAATGATAAATAACCTACTTAACTCAGTGGTTAGAGTATTGCTTTCATACGGCGGGAGTCATTGGTTCAAATCCAATAGTAGGTAGAACTCATTAGATATTCGAATCAATGCTATCTAATAAGTTTTTCTACCCACCCTATATTTAATTTAGTGATTTTTTATCTTTTCCATTCCATTCTATTTCTCTATTTCACTTTCGTTTTTGAATTCAAAAATTTGTTGTTGTATTAGAATCAAATTGTACTTATGATTCTAGGCAATTGGCAGAGTCAAATTAAGGGATATAAACAGAACTTCTGTTTATACAGAAGTTCTTTTGATTATTCGTCCGCACCAACTAGTTACTAGTTATAGTTATGAAATCACATTGATAGCTTCTACTCGTGCCCTCGCTCGTCTGAGAGCTAGATTTGCCTCAATTATTTGTCTCGTACCTTCAGCTTTTCTCACGTTAGCTTCCGCTATTTTAAGAGTTTGCTGAGCTTCTTGCGGATCAATGTCACTCCCTTTTTCGGCATCATTTACTAAAACAGTAATTTCATTCTTGCCTATTCTAGCAAAACCGCCCATCAGAGCCATCGTTAACCATTGACCATTAAGGCGTATTCTCAAAATACCGATATCGACCGCTGTGGCAATAGGCGCGTGATTTGGTAATACGCCAATTTGTCCACTATTAGTAGATAAAATTATTTCTTTCACTTCTGAATCCCAAACAATTCGATTCGGGGTCAGTACACAAAGATTTAAGGTCATTTCTTCAAGTTGTTCTCCATTTCTAAATTCGTAGCCTTTGCAGTAGCTTCATCAATGTTACCTACCAAATAAAAAGCCTGCTCAGGAAGACTATCTAATTCTCCGGAAAGGATCAATTTAAACCCTCTAATTGTTTCTGCTAGACCGACATATTTCCCCGGGGACCCGGTAAATACTTCTGCTACGAAAAAGGGTTGTGATAAGAAACGCTCAATTTTTCGTGCTCTTGCTACAGTTAAGCGATCCTCTTCGGATAATTCGTCCAAGCCAAGGATAGCTATAATGTCCTGAAGCTCCTTGTAACGTTGTAAAGTTTGCTTAACCCTTTGCGCAGTTTCATAATGTTCCTCACCAACGATCTGAGGTTGCAGCATTGTTGACGTTGAATCTAAAGGATCTACTGCTGGATAGATACCTTTAGCAGCTAATCCTCTTGATAGTACAGTAGTAGCATCTAAATGTGCAAATGTCGTAGCAGGAGCGGGATCGGTCAAATCGTCCGCAGGTACATAAACTGCTTGAATAGAAGTTATGGACCCTTCTTTGGTAGAAGTTATTCTTTCTTGTAAAGAACCCATTTCAGTACTAAGAGTAGGTTGATAACCCACAGCGGAAGGCATTCTACCTAATAAGGCGGATACTTCGGATCCTGCTTGGACGAAACGGAAGATATTGTCGATAAATAGAAGTACGTCTTGCTCATTAACATCTCGGAAATATTCTGCCATAGTTAGGGCAGTCAAACCAACTCTCATACGGGCTCCCGGCGGTTCATTCATCTGACCATAGACTAGAGCCACTTTTGATTCTTCAATATTTTCTTCATTAATTACTCCGGATTCTTTCATTTCCATGTAAAGATCATTTCCTTCACGAGTACGTTCACCTACTCCGCCAAATACGGATACACCCCCATGAGCTTTCGCAATGTTGTTGATTAATTCCATAATTAGCACTGTTTTACCCACTCCAGCTCCCCCGAATAGTCCGATTTTTCCTCCACGGCGATAGGGGGCTAAAAGATCTACTACTTTAATTCCTGTTTCAAAAATAGATAATTTTGTATCTAACTGTATGAAGGCAGGCGCAGATCTATGAATAGGGGATGTTGTGCGACTATTTACAGGACCTAAATTATCAACGGGTTCTCCAAGAACGTTGAAAATTCTTCCTAGAGTCGCCCCTCCGACTGGAACACTTAGAGGAGCTCCCGTGTCAATCACTTCTATTCCTCTCATTAGACCCTCTGTAGCACTCATAGCTACAGCCCGAACTCTATTATTTCCTAATAATTGTTGTACTTCACAAGTCACATTAATTTGTTGACCGACAGTATCTTGACCCTTAACTACCAAAGCGTTGTAAATATTAGGCATCTGTCCCGGGGGAAAAGCTACATCTAGCACCGGGCCAATGATTTGAGCAATACGCCCCAGGTTCTTTTTTTGAAGCGTGGAACCCCCAGGACCAGTGGAACCCCCAGGACCAGAAGTAGTCGGATTGATTCTCATAATAATAAATAAAAAAAAAATATGTTGAAAATTTTCGAGTCCAAAAAATATGTTCGATAGCAAGTTGATCAATTAATTTAATAAGAAATGGAAGTTAGCACTCGATTTCGTTGGTACCATCCAACGAATCCAATTCAATTGTTTACTTAGTTTTCAATTTCAATGGGTGAATTTTCAAGTTCAATTAACTCATTTTCAAAATATCAAGTGAATGAATCCAAAGGCTTCGGTAAGCCTTTCATTTGTCTATCATTATAGACAATAATATCCATATTATCTATGGAATTCGAACCTAAACTCTATTTACGATTTATTATTTCTATTTCTATCTCATATCTCATGGGCCTTTATTTGTTATTTCAACATATTTATTTACGCCGAGCAATTATTATTTGGTTTTGTTTTTTCATAGACGAATCCCGCATATTTTCACATATAGGATTTACATATACAACATATATCTATGTCAAGAGAAAATTTAGATATTTCGATTCAAAAAAGTTAAGGATTTAGAAAATTGAGAAAATTTAGATATTTCGATTCAAAAAAGTTAAGGATTTAGAAAATTGAAAAAAAAAGGATTAGGTTGCGCTATACATATGAAAGAGTATACAATAATGATGTATTTGGTGAATCAAATACATGGTCTAATAACCAAATTCTTATTAGTTAATAATATTGGTTGATAGCTTTGTGAAAGATTCCTTCGAAAGGTTTCATTAACTCCTAATTCGTGTCGAGTAGACCTTGTTGCTGTGAGAATTCTTAATTCATGAGTTGTAGGGAGGGACTTATGTCACCACAAACAGAGACTAAAGCAAGTGTTGGATTTAAGGCTGGTGTTAAAGATTATAAATTGACTTATTATACTCCTGACTATGAAACCAAAGATACTGATATCTTGGCAGCATTCCGAGTAACTCCTCAACCTGGAGTTCCGCCTGAGGAAGCAGGGGCTGCGGTAGCTGCTGAATCTTCTACTGGTACATGGACAACCGTGTGGACCGATGGGCTTACCAGTCTTGATCGTTATAAAGGACGATGCTACCACATCGAGCCAGTTGCTGGAGAAGAAAATCAATATATTGCTTATGTAGCTTACCCCTTAGATCTTTTTGAAGAAGGTTCTGCTACTAATATGTTTACTTCGATTGTGGGTAATGTATTTGGGTTCAAAGCACTACGCGCTCTACGTCTGGAGGATTTGCGAATTCCTCCTGCTTATTCTAAAACTTTCCAAGGCCCGCCTCATGGCATCCAAGTTGAGAGAGATAAATTGAACAAGTATGGTCGCCCCCTATTGGGCTGTACTATTAAACCTAAATTGGGGTTATCCGCTAAGAATTACGGTAGAGCAGTTTATGAATGTCTCCGTGGTGGACTTGATTTTACCAAAGATGATGAGAACGTGAATTCACAACCATTTATGCGCTGGAGAGATCGTTTCTTATTTTGTGTCGAAGCAATTTATAAAGCACAGGCGGAAACAGGTGAAATCAAAGGGCATTATTTGAATGCTACTGCAGGTACATGTGAAGAAATGATGAAAAGGGCTGTATTTGCCAGGGACTTGGGAGCTCCTATCATAATGCATGACTACTTAACAGGGGGATTCACTGCAAATACTAGCTTGGCTCATTATTGTCGAGATAATGGTTTACTTCTTCACATTCATCGCGCAATGCATGCAGTTATTGATAGACAGAAGAATCATGGTATGCACTTTCGTGTACTAGCTAAGGCATTACGTCTGTCTGGCGGGGACCATATTCACGCCGGTACCGTAGTAGGTAAACTTGAAGGGGAAAGAGAAATCACTTTGGGCTTTGTTGATCTACTTCGTGATGATTTTATTGAAAAAGATCGAGGCCGTGGTATTTATTTCACTCAAGATTGGGTTTCTCTACCAGGTGTTATACCCGTGGCTTCAGGGGGTATTCACGTTTGGCATATGCCTGCTCTGACCGAGATCTTTGGAGATGATTCCGTACTACAATTCGGTGGAGGAACTTTAGGACACCCTTGGGGAAATGCACCAGGTGCTGTAGCTAATCGAGTAGCTCTAGAAGCATGTGTACAAGCTCGGAATGAGGGACGTGATCTTGCTCGTGAGGGTAATGAAATTATCCGTGGGGCTAGCAAATGGAGTCCTGAACTAGCTGCTGCTTGTGAAGTATGGAAGGAGATTAAATTTGAATTCCCAGCAATGGATACTTTGTAATCCATTAATTGACGTTCATTCTCTTACTTGAATTGCAATTAAACTCGGCCCAATCTTTTACTAAAAGGATTGAGCCGAATACAAAGATACTAATACAAGGATTCTATTGTATATATTTTATACATTTTTGATGATACCTCCTTAACTAAGTATACAAGATCTTAAATACAAAATATAAAACTAAGCAACTCAAATCTTTCTATTGTTGTCTTGAATCCACAATTAATCCTAAGGATCTATAGGATTGATGTATTCTTTTACATCTCTAGTTTCGGATCCTGGGTCGAGCCAAGTATCACAACTTCTTCTACCCATCTTGTATATTGTCCTTTTCATTCCGTGTTGGAATAGGAACTTATTCATATTAATAATTCATATTAATAGACGAAATCTTACAAAAAATGTTCTTCTTCATAGTCTTATAATCTTAGAAGAAAAGAAATATTTCTTTTCTCGACGTGAATTTGACGTGAATTTGATATAACATGACAAATTCCTATTCTACTTATATTTTATTTAGTATTTAGTTCTATTTAGAATTCCTATTTAGAATTATTCTAATATTTATCTAATATTTAGAATTATTAAAATTGAAAAAAAAAAGGATTCTCTTTTGCTTTTGTAAGAACCCGAAGTATTCCTTCACTATATATGAAAATATGAAAAACCACTCCATTTTTTTTTTTTTTTTTTCAAAACAAAACTTACTCCTTATTTTGTTATATTGTTATATTAGTTAATACTCCTAGTGATTGAATCGATATGCGTATTCTGAGCGGAAATGAAATATTGAAATAATTTTTCATCGAATGATTATTCATCTATTTATTTTGCTGTAAATTAAATATCGGCAAGAAAGCTTTATGAAAAAATGGTGGTTCAGTTCGATAGTATCCAAGGGAGAGTTAGAATACAAATGTAAGTTAAGTAAATCAAGGGGTAGTCTTGATCCTCTTGAAAATACCAGTGTAAGCGAAGATCCGATTATAAATGATACAAATAAAAACACCCATAGTTGGAGCAATAGTGACAGTTCTAGTGACAGTAATGTTGATCGTTTAGTCGGTGTCAGGGATACTCGGAATTTCAATGATGATAATACTTTTTTAGTTAGGAATAATAATAGGAACAGTTATTCTATATATTTTGATATTGAAAATCAAGTTTTTGAGATTGACAATCATCATTCCTTTCTGAATGAATTAGAAAGTTTTTTTTATAGTTATTGGAATTTTAGTTATCTGAATAAGAGTAACGACTCCTACTATGATCATTATATGTATGATACTCAATATAGTTGGAATAATTACATCAATAATTGCATTGACATTTATCTTTGTTCTCAAATCTGTATTGATAGTTATATTTTAAGTGGTAGTGACAATTACAGTGAAAGTTACATTTATAGTTATAGTTACATTTGTGGTGAAGGCGGAAATAGTAATGAAAACGAGAATTCCCGGTTAAAAACTCGTACAAATGGTAGTGATTTAATTATAAGAGAAAGTTCTAATGATCTTGATGTAACTCAAAAATACAGGCATTTGTGGGTTCAATGCGAAATTTGTTATGGATTAAATTATAAGAAATTTTTGAAGTCAAGAATGAATATTTGTGAACAATGTGGATATCATTTGAAAATGAGTAGTTCAGATAGAATTGAACTTTCGATTGATTCCGGAACGTGGGATCCTATGGATGAAGACATGGTATCTTTGGATCCCATTGAATTTCATTCGGAGGAGGAACCGTATAAAGATCGTATTGATTCTTATCAAAGAAATACGGGATTAACCGAGGCTGTTCAAACAGGCACAGGTCAGCTATACGGAATTCCCGTCGCATTTGGGGTTATGGATTTTCAGTTTATGGGGGGTAGTATGGGATCCGTCGTAGGCGAGAAAATCACTCGTTTGATCGAGTATGCTACCAATAAAATTTTACCGCTTATTCTAGTGTGTGCTTCCGGAGGCGCACGTATGCAAGAAGGAAGTTTGAGCTTGATGCAAATGGCTAAAATATCTTCCGCTTTATATCATTATCAATCGAATAAAAAATTATTTTATGTATCAATCCTTACATCTCCTACGACTGGTGGGGTGACAGCTAGTTTTGGTATGTTAGGCGATATCATTATTGCTGAACCCAACGCCTACATTGCATTTGCCGGTAAAAGAGTAATTGAACAAACATTGAATAAAATAGTACCTGAAGGTTCACAAGCGGCCGAATTTTTATTCCATAAGGGCTTATTCGATCCAATCGTACCACGTAATCCTTTAAAAAGTGTTCTGAATGAGTTATTTCAGCTCCATGCTTTCTTTCCTTTGAATGATAAAGAAAAAGAAAGGGGGACTTTAAGTTAATTAGTTACTCTTTAAGTTAATTAGTTACTTAAGTTAATTAGTTAATTAAATTTAGTTAATTTTGTTTTTTAATGTCTGGCGAACAAATATTTCTTTATCGTTTATCAGAATCCAAGGAAAAAGCGATTCCTTGGATTTTTTTTGGTGACATAAGAGTCAATTGTAGAAAGAATCATGTAAATAATTTTTTTTGTCAATAGGTCTGATTACTAATTAGGAACCCTCTATCACCAAGATAAAATAGCAAATTCTTTCTTCCGCGAAATTCAATTGGACAAGGTAAATAATAAAGAAAACGAATTTCATGTTCTTTTCTTATCTATGTATTGTATAGAAAATATGGAGTCTTCCGTATTTCTATAATCCCCCGGAATCCCACCCTTTTTTTACTAAAAATCCCTCTTGCTGCATCGAATTGGAACGAGTTTTTCGGTAATTTCAATTTAGAAGCGGAAAAAATTCTTTCTTCTTTATTAAAATTCAAATTATAAGACAAGAAAAAGATAATAAAAGAAGAATAACAAACAAATAGATTATCATACATATATTTCATGTAGAAAGATGAATAAATTCATTTAGTTAGTTCTCCACTCCTTGCACTTTATTATATTTATATATACTCATATATACTCACTTAGATATACTTAATATAATTATTAATGATTTTAAGATATATTTTTAACAACATAACAATAAGAAATAAAAAAATGAATATAACTATAACAATAAATAACAGGTACAAATATTAAATCGAGGTGCCCATTCTATGACAATTCTCAACAACTTACCCTCTATTTTTGTGCCTTTAGTAGGCTTAGTATTTCCGGCAATTGCAATGGTTTCTTTATCTCTTCATGTTCAAAAAAACAAGATTTTTTAGATCTGATGGGGCAAATTTAATTTCCGACATATATATATTTCAAGACTTAGACTTGGGTTATAACACAAATATCTATTTAATTTAGTATAATATCATATCAAACGCGACTTCCTTCAAACATAAATGAACCAACATAAACGAAACTTAGGCAAGCGTAAATAGGATATATGAGGAAATGATCTATTTGAAAATAAGTCGAGATTGGACAGATAACTGAATAAAAGCTAAGTCAATGTATCTATATCTATATGTGTATAGATAGCAGATCATATGAAGGAGAGGGATCCTATTATATTATTTTAGATCTAACGAATTTCATGAATTCCTCCTAAAGGTTCACATCCGAATAATGCGAGTTGATGAAAGTTACTTCGGAAAAAAGTAAGATCAAATTCATTTAGGCTAGTCTCCTACTTCCAATAAAATGCAACTGAATTTAGTATGAGTTCTCGATCCGAACATATATGGATAGAGTTTATAGCGGGGTCTCGAAAAACAAGTAATTTCTGTTGGGCCTTTATACTTTTTTTAGGTTCTTTGGGGTTTTTATTGGTTGGAATTTCCAGTTATCTTGACAGAAATTTGATATCTTTATTTCCGTCTCAGCAAATCATTTTTTTTCCACAAGGGGTCGTGATGTCTTTCTATGGGATCGCGGGTTTATTTATTAGTTCTTATTTGTGGTGCACAATTTCTTGGAATGTAGGGAGTGGTTATGATCGATTCGATAGAAAAGAAGGAATAGTGTGCATTTTTCGTTGGGGATTTCCTGGAAAAAATCGACGCATCTTACTCCGATTCCTTATGAACGATATTCAGTCTATCAGAATAGAAGTTAAAGAAGGTATTTATGCTCGGCGTGTCCTTTATATGGAAATCAGAGGCCAGGGGGCCATTCCTTTGACTTGTACTGATGAGAATTTGACTCCACGAGAAATGGAACAAAAAGCCGCGGAATTGGCTTATTTTTTGCGTGTACCAATTGAAGTATTTTGAAATCAACTGAGGAATGAACATTTTCTTAGCAGAAGGGAAAAAATCCAAGAGTCCTCTTTTGTTCGATAGCACAACCTCATTTTCGATAGCACAACCTAATTGAAATTTTTTCACAATACTGATGAACCAAAGAAAATGTATTATATATATAATATACGAACAATTATCAAAAAAAAAAATGAAACTTTTTTTGTCCGCAATTTTTTTTTTTTTTCAAAATATCAAATATTTTGATAGAAAGCAATTCTTTTATTTCGAAATCCTAATTTGAAGTGGCTCTTTTGGAAAAGAGGGAATTGCTTCGAATTTGAGCAATTGAAATATCCGGAAACAATATTGTTTTCCTCAGTCGTGTACGCTTTCTTAGGCTATTTCTGTAGTCTTTCTAAATTCAAGGGCTAACCAGTGACTCACAAATAAAAAATAGGGAATAGATTAATAAGTTCGAAACCTTGTACTAGAATTTATGCTTGATAGAAATATTAGATCGTATAGAGTCGACGAATGAGGTGAGTTCATTAAAAATTCACAGACGAAAAAAAAATGGAAAAAAAAAAATATTCATTCCCCTTCTATATCTTACATTTCTAGTATTTTTGCTATGGTGGATCCCCGTTTCATTTAATAAAAGTCTGGAATCTTGGGTTATTAATTGGTGGAATACTAGTAAATCCGAAACCCTTTTCAATGATATCCAAGAAAAGAGTATTCTAGAAAAATTCCTAGAATTAGAAGAACTTTTGCTCTTGGACGAACTAATAAAGGAATATCCGGAAATACATTTACAAAGGTTTCGTATCGGAATCCACCAAGAAACGATCGAATTGATCAGGATGTACAATGAGGTTGGTATCCATACGATTTTTCACTTCTCGACAAATATAATCTGTTTCATTATTTTAAGTGGTTATTCTATTCTAAGTAATGAAAAACTTATTATTCTTAATTCTTGGATGCAAGAATTCCTATATAACTTAAGTGACACAATAAAAGCTTTTTCTATTCTTTTATTAACCGATTTATGTATAGGATTCCATTCACCTCACGGTTGGGAACTAATGATTGGCTCTATCTACAAAGATTTTGGATTTGCTCATAATGATCAAATTATATCTGGGCTTGTTTCCACTTTTCCAGTCATTCTCGATACCATTTTTAAATATTGGATCTTCCGTTATTTAAATCGTATATCTCCATCACTTGTAGTGATTTATCATTCAATGAATGACTGAAAAATGATCCACGGATCCAATTAGAATGTTTGTTATTTGATTTTGTACATAAGCAAAACATTCCAAATCTTACTTTTTTTTATACACTTCTTTTTTTTTTTCTATACATCTAATAGTCTATACATCCAAGAGATTCAGATTCTTCTCACATTTTAGTTTTAGTCAAAATTTTTCAGTAAATAACAGCATCGTGGATAGGGAACTATATTAGCGACCTATCTAATTTTATTGTAGAAATTTTCGGGATCAACGATTGTACCATGCAAAATAGAAAGACCTTTTCTTGTATAAAGGAAGAGATTACTCGCTCCATTTCTGTATCACTCATGATATATATAATAACTCAGTCATCCATTTCAAATGCATATCCCATTTTTGCACAGCAGGGTTATGAAAATCCGCGCGAAGCAACTGGCCGTATTGTATGTGCAAATTGTCATTTGGCGAATAAGCCCGTGGATATTGAAGTTCCACAGGCGGTACTTCCTGATACTGTATTTGAAGCAGTTGTTCAAATTCCTTATGATATGCAACTGAAACAAGTTCTTGCTAATGGCAAAAAAGGGGCTTTGAATGTGGGGGCTGTTCTTATTTTACCCGAGGGATTTGAATTAGCCCCCCCTGATCGTATTTCGCCAGAGATGAAAGAAAAGATAGGTAATCTGTCTTTTCAGAGCTATCGGCCCGCTAAAAAAAATATTCTTGTGATAGGTCCCGTTCCTGGTCAGAAATATAGTGAAATTACCTTTCCTATTCTTTCTCCGGACCCCGCTAATAAGAAAGATGCTCACTTTTTAAAATATCCCATATACGTAGGCGGAAACAGGGGAAGGGGTCAGATTTATCCCGACGGGAGCAAGAGTAACAATACGGTTTATAATGCTACAGCAGCGGGTATAGTAAGCAAAATCATACGAAAAGAAAAAGGAGGGTACGAAATAACCATAACGGATGCGTCAGAAGGACGTCAAGTAATTGATAGTATACCTCCAGGACCAGAACTTCTTGTTTCAGAAGGCGAATCCATCAAACTTGATCAACCATTAACTAGTAATCCAAATGTGGGCGGATTTGGTCAGGGGGATGCGGAAATAGTGCTTCAAGACCCATTACGTGTCCAAGCTCTTTTGTTCTTTTTTGCATCGGTTATTTTGGCACAAATTTTTTTAGTTCTTAAAAAGAAACAGTTTGAGAAGGTTCAATTATCCGAAATGAATTTCTAGATCCGCGGATTTATCAGTATCAAGTTCTTAAAAAGAAAACAATTTTTGTTGGCAATTATGTATGATGAAAAAAAATTGTGAAAAGCCTTTTCTTTTGTTTCTATTTTTTTATACCAGATTTGGGGAATTACTTGTACTGCATTTCTAGTCATAGTATAGATATTGGTAAAAAGACGAGTTGAATTTATCCTCTCTTTTTTTTCTTATTTATTTATTTTTTTAATCTAAATGGGAGGACGGTGTAATTATGTCACTATTGTCAGATTTAACTGTCATAGAATATATCAATAGCTTTTTCTATTATAATAGAATCAAATTCGACTCGATACTAAGTATAAGATAAGTAAGTAGAAAAGCAAAGGGTAAATGCGGAGAATAAGGGAGTATAGAAGGTAGTATTCTATTGGTCTTTCTAGCCTTCGACACAAGAAAATATGGGAAAATTTCCTTTTCTTGTGTCGAAAGAATAATGATTCTGGATCCCATTTGTCTAAGATTCCCATTCTTAGTTTATCTTTTTCCAGGTTCATCATAACTTCTCTTTCTTTTTTATACATATAAATTCTATTTATTACGTATAAATAAAAAATAAAAAGTAGTGGACAAATAAAAAAGAAAGGGAAATTTTTTGAGAAAATAGAACTTCTTCAATGAATTTCTCAAAAAATTTCAACTTTGATTAGATATTTTGATTAGATATTAAATATTAAAATAAATTAAAATAAATAGCATACAGTTCTATTAGTAGAGCAAAATTGGCATGATATCGGATCTACATAAATATAGAAAATACACATTCTAATTATGTCATCGAGGAAAAGGAAATCAAGTAATTCTTTCTTTCTTATAACTTTGAAAGTATCGATAGATACTATCGAGGAACAAATGTTCGGAATTAATTAATGAAGTTACGTTTTCAAAAAAACCATTCAGAAAAAAGTGTAATGGAGTTTTTGAAATATTTGAAATAAAAAAAAAATGGATTCATTTTTTCATTTATATATTTCTATGAATAAAGTATTATGATTATTAAGAACTCAACGGAGTACCCCCCCCCTTTTTTTTTTTCTGTCTGATTTGAGGGGGTCCTGTTGAGTTCTTACGCTTTCATGTCTACACATTAGTTCATCCGATTCCTACAGGGACGATCCCAATCCCGAATATGAACCATAAAAGAAAATGCCTATTAAACCAATCACAGGAATACCAGTTACAGTACCTATTATCCAAAGAGGAATCCTTCCAGTAGTATCGGCCATTTATCTCACTTCCCTCCACATTTAATCAAGGGGTCATGCTATAGACATAAACAGTCATAGATAAGTATGAGATGATATCCTTCCGATGGGATAAGAGAATTTCCGCTCTTATTTATTATTCTACTATTCTCTTTTCTCCTATTAATTGAAGAAATAATTAGAAAATAAAACAGCAAGTACAAAAATGAGCAATAACCCCCAGTAGAGACTGGTACGATTCAATTCAACATTTTGTTCGTTCGGGTTTGATTGTGTCATAGCTTTAGAATTAATTCGAATTAGGTTTATCGTTGGATAAACTGCATTGCTGATATTGACCCCAAAAAAGAAACGGTAGGTACAGCTAATCCATGAACAGCCAACCATCGCACTGTAAAAATTGGATAGGTTCGATCTATAGTCATTGGGGCCTCCTAAAAAGATCTACTAAATTCATCGAGTTGTTCCAAAGAATCAAAACGGCCAGTTATTAATGGAATTCCTTGTCGGCTCTCTGTAAAATATTCATTTGGACGGGGGCTTCCAAATACATCGTAAGCTAAACCCGTGCTGACAAATAACCAACCCGCAATGAATAGGGAAGGTATAGTAATGCTATGAATGACCCAATATCGAATACTGGTAATAATATCAGCAAAAGAACGTTCTCCCGTGCTTCCAGACATGCTGAGCTCCACATATTCTTGTCCAGTCAAAAAGGGATCGATTTCGTAAAAGATAAGATCAGGAAATGAAAATTCACCGAAATTCAATCTTTGTGAGATCGTCAATATTGTACCAAGGGTTTATTTAAAGTATACCGAATTAGTATAGCTATCCTTCTTCTGACACAGCAACGCAACTTCAATCAGTAATGAAGTCCTAAAAAATTTCTTTCTTTTTTTTCTTGTCGCGGTAAAACCGTGTACCATAAATCAGGTAAAATGAGAATTTGACGGTTTGCTTTTTAATAATAATAATTCATGAAAGAGATTATCATATTGTCACAATTAAATTCGATGCGAAATCTAAAAATCCCTCCTTCGTATTCGTAGTTGTATAAGAAGAGTTTTTTTTTTGAATCCCTTTTTAATTTTTTTTTTTTAAGGAATTAGGTAGTTATACAATAACAAGTACTGGTAGTAGAGAGTATTCGATGAAAGAAGGAGAACAACAAAAAATAATTGCAATAATCAATATTCACGATGCACACATTCTTTATTCCTGGATTAGATCAAAAAGTTCTTTCTTGACACTTAACTATAAAGAGAGGGTCTTTGCTTTTACTTTTAATATGGAAAGAAAAAAAAAATGTAAACCTTAGAAAACAAAAACAAAAGACTAATAGGAATTACTAGTTTTAGAATCTTAGAATCTAGTTGGACCAAAACAAAATAAAGATTGAATTTTTTGAGTGATTTGATCGTACGATACTTTTTTTTTTTCTTCTTTTCTTATTCGAGATATTATGGTAATGAATCGACTAATAAATTTAATTAAGTTAAAAAACAAAAAAGTAAAAAGTAAAGGATAAATAAAGGATATTATAAAGAAAAATAGGGATCACTTTTCGTTCTAAAATTAAAAAAAAAAATGGATTCGATACAAATAAAACAAATAAAATACAAGATAGAAATCAAATATAAATAAATCAATAATAAAAAAACTGTTTTTATTATTACTATTTTATTGTTTTAATATTCGTTTTCTATTTTATTTCTCAAAAGTTATACAACGAATCCTTTAATTCGGACTCATGCGAGGATAGGTAGATCTCATAGATGATGAATTTATTTTTTTTTTTACTTATACTCCTCGGTTTAGTACTCTATTTTTGTTAGTACCGTCTATAATCTATAATGATAATGATTGATAAATTCAAAACGTTCACTTGGTATTTTTGTTTATTCTCCTATCTTTCAAAAAATGGAACTTAGGGAAGTGCTTTACAAACACATATGTATAAAAAAAATAGTTTATTTAGCTCCTTCATGCTTATTATAACTAGTTATTTCGGTTTTTTACTAACAGCTTTAACTATAACTTCCGTTCTTTTTATTGGTCTGAGCAAGATACGACTTATTTGAAATTCATTGAAATGAACAATTCCTAAAAAGGAAAAATAAATTCTTTTGCCGTATTCCATCTATTCTCTAGTTCCTTGCCGTATCAATTTTCACTTTTTGGTTATTGAGATTTCTGGTCAATATGGATTAATATTTAAGGATAGATATTACCTCCCTTTTTAAACAAATCCCTTTTAAACAAATTGAAATGATTGAAGTTTTTCTATTTGGAATCGTCTTAGGTCTAATTCCTATTACTTTGGCTGGATTATTTGTAACTGCCTATTTACAATACAGAAGGGGTGATCAGTTGGACCTTTGATTAATTATGATTAACGCCTTGTTTTTTTGACCTTCTCCCTTCTTTAATCCACAGGAGGTCAAATTCAAATTGCTGTTCAATTTTTTCTGGATAATTTTTTTTTGACCTAACAAAAGAAGAAGAGAATCACGCTCTGTAGGATTTGAACCTACGACATTGGGTTTTGGAGACCCATGTTCTGCCGAACTGAACTAAGAGCGTTTTCTTATCATAAAAAAGAAAACTGTAAGGAAAAAGATTCTTTTTTTTAACTCCAATACATCTTAAACGCTTATACTCTCATACATAATATGATAAGATAAAAATTAAAATGATAAGATAAAAATGAAAGATTAGCTATGTCCAATTTTAATTGATCTTAATTGATCCTTCGTTATTGCTCAGGGGTGAAGTAATAGGTAGGGATGACAGGATTTGAACCCGTGACATTTTGTACCCAAAACAAACGCGCTACCAAGCTGCGCTACATCCCTTTCAATTGGTTTACAATGTCATTGTAGAGAATTCCTGTCTTGTTTTTCCACATACTTATTTCATTTTCTCTATTGATATACATAGCTTATCTTGTCATTTCGACTTTTTGATTCCTATCCATATCATATAAATAACAATAAACTTATAAATAAACTTATATAAATAATATATGGAAATATGAAAAAAAAAAAATAGAAAACCCACCCTAAATTTCATAAATACTCGGGCGGAAAGGGACATATTTGATTTTTAAAAATTAAGAAAAGAAGAATCTTATTCTTATTTATCAAACCATTGTACATTTTAATTTGAATTAGGGATTTCGGATACAAACCAAATACGAGTGGTCGTTAACTACCTATATATCGGATCAGATATGTATTAAATTCTGTATTACAATAAACATTATTTATTACACTAAATTTATTACACTAATGAAGGAGGATTTCAAATGCGAGATCTAAAAACATATCTATCCGTGGCGCCAGTAATAAGTACTCTATGGTTCGGTGCTTTAGCAGGTCTATTGATAGAGATCAATCGTTTTTTCCCGGATGCGTTGACATTCCCTTTTTTTTCATTTTAGTTATTAACGCCGGGGGGTGAAGAAGATTCGAGATATAATTAAATATCTGTGATTACTACCCCCCCCTTATTTTTAATTAGAATAAGTTAGATAAGTTAGAAAATTTTTAATTAGAATAAGTTAGAAAAGAGAAATAATAAAAGTGGATTCAAACTTAGAGAAACTCTGAACTCAAATCCAGTCGTCAAGTAAATTAACTCCAATTAAATTACGAGAACGGAAGTGAAAATACGGTTAGGGCAACAATATCATACAAGATACTTAAATGAAATACTGTACCGTGATTTGAATCTTAAATTTATACTCTAAATACAGTTTAACACTTATTTTGTATTATTTTATTAAATTTGATTACTATATTCGTTGCACTATATTCGTTTCAACGAAATCCTTCCTAATTTGCTTTCAAATTAGCAACTTCTATTTTGTCCTTCCTTTCTTCTTGACTTCGGATCAAAAAATAGAAGAGTTGAGTAAATAAAAAACCCAAAGGAGGTTCATGGCCAAGGGTAAAGATGTCCGAGTAAGGGTTTTTTTGGAATGTACCGTTTGTGTTCGAACCAGTGGTAATAAGAAATCACCAGGCATTTCCAGATATATTACTCAAAAGAATCGACACAATACGCCCAGTCGATTAGAATTGAGAAAATTCTGTCCCTATTGTTACAAACATACACTTCATGGGGAGATCAAGAAATAGATGGAACCGTTCACCTGCGGGTCACCTTTAGAAGGAAGATGAAAACTGACATACTAACATATAATATGTTAGGATATATATTCTATTTAAATATTAATAAATATTAAATAGAAATAAACAAGTAAAATCCTATTTTTTAATTCTAAACATTATAATTTTTGATCCGAGCGAACGAAATAGAATAGGATTTTTTTTGGAAATGGAAATTAAAAAAGGAATAAAAAAACCATGAATAAATCCAAGCGTCTCAAGTCCAAGCGATCTTTTCGCAGGCATTTGCCCCCTATCCAATCGGGGAATCGAATTAATTATAGAAACATGAGTTTAATTAGTCGATTTATTAGTGAACAAGGAAAAATATTGTCTAGACGGGTGAATAGATTGACTTTAAAACAACAACGATTCATTACTATTGCTATAAAACAAGCTCGTATTTTATCTTTGTTACCCTTTCTTAATAATGAAAAACAATTTGAAAAAAGCGAATTGGTTGCAAGAACTACTGGTCTTAGAATTAGAAAAAAATAGGCTTATTCTTCAATTGAATCAAAATTCGAATCCGAACTCAAAGATAGATTAATCGTTTTCTCGAAAAATGAAAAAATCCAGATTTGACTGTCGTGTCTTAAGAAAAAAAAAAAAACGAATTGGGGAATAAATCTTTTTTTTTATTGAATGTTTTTGCTCAGTTTGATTACTTGATCATATTATCATCATATTTTATTATACTAATTGTATTAATTTCTATTCTACTTCCCTTTCCCGGAATTCGTTTTCCGGGGAACCTCATGTAAAAAATTCGGTTGGCTTATTTCCAATTTCCTTATTTTTATTTATTTTATTTAGAATGTCATTGGAAATCATATAAAGACAATTTCTATTTAATAGAGCTATTTGTGCAAGTATTTTACGATTAAGAAGCAACTGTCTCTTGTACAGATTGTTGATTAATTTACTGTAACTATAGGATACATTATTCGTGTGAATTACTGCATTTATTCGAGAAATCCACAAACGACGAAAATTTCTTTTTTGTCTATCTCTATCCCGCTGGGCCGAAACCAAAGCTCTTATTTTTTGTTGAATAATAGTTCGAGTAAGTTTTGAATGAGACCCGCGAAAGCTTGAGGCGAATAAACGAATTTTTGTTTTACGTCTCCGAGCTATATATCCTCGTCTAATTCTGGTCATTGAATAAAGGGAACTTTGATGAATAACTAATTTATTTCTTTTCTTTCAGTTATTCTTTTCTCCTTTTCTAGAATAACAAAAGAGATTTTTCCAATGTATAAAACAATAATTCCAACGGCTTTTGCTACTATAACCTTCCCAACCACGATTTTTTCTTTTTTTTTCTAGGAGAAATGTCTAGAAAAAAAATTGTATTGATATTCAGTATCAAGCAAAAACAGAATAAATAAAAACAAGTAGTAAATAGAAATGGATAAAGAAATAGTGGGTTCCATCGTTTCTATGGTTACTTCTTAAACGGTAAGGTCTTCTCTATACACCGGAGCCCCCCCTTCATTTAATCAATGCTATTGTTAACTTGTACAGTTTACACTTTTTGGCTCTACCCCATGAATTATCCAGTAATAGGTCTTTCACAACAATGAGATTATTTATACAGTAACGATATTTCATTTAATTATAAATATTAGTTGATTGGCTGACCCTGTTAGTCCGTTCTTGCAAGAAGAGTAGGGGCATCATTTTTTTGCCTGTTAATTTAAAAAGGATTTCCCCTGTTTAACGGATAATCATTTGATACCAATGGGGAATTCTTTCTCATTTTAAATTGAAAATTGCGATGATTGAATTTGCACCAATGCAATGGAAACCATAAATTTAATACACAATAGAAAGATATGATAGATCTTTTTTTAGATAGTGCAGGAGGTTCTTCTATTCTATCCTATTCATCCGTACTGATTGTGGATAGTGGAAAAATGGTTTTCTTTCTTTTTTCCCAGCCCACGATTTGAACGAGTCACGCATACACCCTAGTACATGTTCCTCGGCGTTGAGGGCATCCCCCAAGAGCGGGGGATTTGGTGACATTTCTGATTGGCTGTCTTGTGTTCCTAATAAGTTGTTTAATAGTTGGCATTCTGAATCGTATGCATAATGATTCGGTTTAGATCGATCCTAACCTCGTATGATTATGAATTATTTGTATATTCTATTAATATTAATAGAATATTAAACTCTGGTAAGAAAATCTCAAATCGTGATTTTGATTTACGCGAAATTCTTGTTATTTTTTATGCAACTGCTACAAGATCAACAATTCCATGAGCTTGGGCTTCGGTTGCTGACATAAAAACATCCCTTTCCATGTCTTCAGATACAACCCATAAGGGTTTGCCCGTTCTTTGTGCATAAACTCTTGTGAGGATTTCGCGCAGTTTCAGTAGTTCTTCCGCTTCCAGGACAAATTCTCCTATTTGTGCCTCATAAAAAGCAGCAATAGGTTGATGAATCATTACCCTGATGATATAAGATAATAAATGGTTACTCCATCTCGTATGATAATGATAAGGTGAAGAGAGGGGATAAAGAATAATAAGACAAAAAAAAATAGAATTGACCAACCGTATAGACATTGTTTGCGCATTGCACACGGCTCCACAATAGAATTTACCTTTTACCCTTTCATCGAAGAAACATATAGAGTCTATTAGTCCTAACTCGGTAAATGATCCAATAACCTCCCTTCCTTTAATAGGAGTTAAAAAGAAATACTATGGTGGTTCGGTTGCTTTATTTTATCGGTGATTTAGCAATTCCAAAGTTATTTTTTTTTTTTTCAAATAAAAAAAAAATAATAATGACAAAAGAATATAATCTTGTTTTTTCGTACTCTTTCATAATATAAATAATGTTAAAAGCCCTCTAGTGTAAAAACAAAAAAGTTTGTAACGCTGAAATGGGCTCCCGATAGATAAGATAAAATCGGACTGTCTTTATATTTCTTCCATCTTACTCTTTCGATACATAATCTAATGTTAAAAACAAAAACAAGAAAAAAAAATTTCTTATATCGAATTCGAAATGCCGTGCTATTATTACTTAATATTCATATTTCATTTATTCATATCATATTTCATACATATGGCGAAGACATAGTTTTTTTTTGTTAAAATAAAAACTCATTGGCGCTAAGCGTGAAGGAATGCTAGACGTTTGGTAATTTTTCCGCCGACCAGGATAAAGGATCCCATTGAAGCGGCTAATCCCATGCACACTGTCTGTACATCCGGTTGCACAAATTGCATAGTATCATAAATAGCTACTCCAGGTATTACCCATCCGCCAGGAGAGTTTATAAACAAATACAAATCTTTGGTTTCACTTTCCATACTGAGATATACCATAAGACCAATAAGTTGATTTGAGATCTCGCTATCAACATCTTGACCTAAAAAAAGTAATCTTTCTCGATAAAGTCGGTTGATTAGGATAAAATTCTATCCAATAGGAATCCTACATGTACCTTTTGATGCATACGGTTCAACAAAAATAAAATCGCGAAAAAAAAAAATCAATGTGTAGCTTCCAGCCCTCCTTTTTTTTTTGATAATGAGTCCTTTCTAGCTTCTTTTCTAAGGAAGGGGCTTTTCTTTCATTTTTCAAGAAAGATGAGTTTTGACCCGTTTGCCTATAACTATAAAAAGTAATTTATTAAACCTATCAAACGAACTTCTCATTGATGTATTCTTTCATCGAAATCCAATTCAAATCACAATGTCATTTTCTTGTTCCTGAATGGGCTTTTCAATTCTTTTAGGTTTGTGCTCTACTCCGAGTAAGGATCTGCCTGATTTTTATTTGCACATATAGGGCAAATGCTCCCAATACCGCACCTTTTTGCTACAACTTCCGTTTTTTTTTTCAATTCCTTTCATATTTTCCACCAAGTATTTAACGTATTCATCATATTATTCGATTGATTATTATTAGCAGTTTGAAATTATTCCTATTTGTTTGTTATTTATAAATAACTATTTATAAAGCAAATATGATAAAGGAGTAATCATAGGTATATTATCAGTTGGGTTTTTCTAAACGGAGCCTGGATAGTTTATTTTATTGGTCCAAACAAGCCAACCATAAATTATTCTAATTGATAATAGTAATTTAGATACCCCCCAAGGGATAGATCTAATTGCACTTCATTGTATTTCACACGCCAAATTTTGGATGATTTAATCAAACTTTTTGGGGCGAAACAAAAGATATCCCGATCTGGAGAGAGAACGGGGAAATTCCATACGGCCCAATATATCTGACAAGTCGTACTATATGTCAATCCAAATTGAATCGTCCTCTCCAGGATTTCTAAAAGGGACTTTTGGAACACCAATAGGCATTAAATGAAAGAAAAAAATTAAGTACTCTAGGTTACTTTGATATGGATACGAAAATTTCACTTTGATGTTAAAAGATGTTAAAACTTAATAAGGAATTTATTGTCTTAATAATATTATATTGGTCTTTATTTTATCATATTTTATTTTTATGCGTAGATTCGATAAGTTCATAAATAAAAAGGGAAGATAAAATGAAAATGAATAAAGTCAAATTCTTACGAATAGGTCCTGAACAAATCTGTATGCATTCACTTATATAATAATATAAATAAAGGGGAGTCAGCTCCCCCATTGCGTATTGATACTTATCGGATATAGAATAGATTTGCTTCTCTTTGTTCTTACAAACAGGATTGTTACATGATTACTAATTATTACTAAAAGAATCGAAAGAATATTAGTCTTTTCTCTGAGATAATTTACTGAAAAGGCGGGGTTATCGGTTTTTCCAATGCAATAAAGTTACATAGTGTCTATTTTTCGTTGATAAAGGGGTATTTCCATGGGTTTGCCTTGGTATCGTGTTCATACTGTCGTATTGAATGATCCCGGCCGTTTGCTGTCTGTTCATATAATGCATACAGCTTTGGTTGCTGGTTGGGCCGGTTCGATGGCTCTATATGAATTAGCGGTTTTTGATCCCTCTGACCCTGTTCTCGATCCGATGTGGAGACAAGGTATGTTCGTTCTACCTTTCATGACTCGTTTAGGAATAACCAATTCATGGGGCGGTTGGAGTATCACAGGAGGAACTATAACGAATCCGGGTATTTGGAGTTATGAAGGTGTGGCTGGAGCGCATATTGTGTTTTCCGGCTTGTGCTTCTTGGCAGCTATCTGGCATTGGGTGTATTGGGATCTAGAAATATTTTGTGATGAACGTACAGGTAAACCCTCTTTGGATTTGCCCAAAATCTTTGGAATTCATTTATTTCTCTCAGGGTTGGCTTGTTTTGGGTTTGGCGCTTTTCATGTAACCGGATTGTATGGTCCTGGAATATGGGTGTCTGATCCTTATGGACTAACCGGAAAGGTACAATCTGTAAATCCAGCATGGGGTGTGGAAGGGTTTGACCCCTTTGTTCCAGGTGGAATAGCCTCTCATCATATTGCAGCGGGGACATTGGGTATATTAGCGGGCCTATTTCATCTTAGTGTCCGTCCGCCCCAACGCCTATATAAAGGATTACGTATGGGAAATATTGAAACCGTCCTTTCCAGTAGTATCGCTGCTGTCTTTTTTGCAGCTTTTGTTGTTGCTGGAACTATGTGGTATGGTTCAGCAACTACCCCCATTGAATTATTTGGTCCCACTCGTTATCAATGGGATCAAGGATACTTCCAGCAAGAAATATATCGAAGAGTTGGTGCTGGGCTAGTCGAAAATCAAAGTTTATCCGAAGCTTGGTCTAAAATTCCTGAAAAATTAGCTTTTTATGATTACATCGGTAATAATCCGGCAAAAGGTGGATTGTTTAGAGCAGGCTCAATGGACAACGGGGATGGAATAGCTGTTGGGTGGTTAGGACATCCTATCTTTAGAGATAAAGAAGGTCGTGAACTCTTTGTCCGTCGTATGCCTACTTTTTTTGAAACATTTCCAGTTGTTTTGGTAGACGGAGACGGAATTGTCAGAGCCGATGTTCCTTTTCGAAGGGCGGAATCGAAGTATAGTGTCGAACAAGTAGGTGTAACTGTTGAGTTCTATGGTGGTGAATTAAATGGAATCATTTATAGTGATCCTGCTACTGTGAAAAAATATGCTAGACGCGCACAATTGGGGGAAATTTTTGAATTAGATCGTGCTACTTTGAAATCCGATGGTGTTTTTCGTAGCAGTCCAAGGGGTTGGTTTACTTTTGGACATGCTTCGTTTGCTCTGCTCTTCTTCTTCGGACACATTTGGCATGGTGCTCGAACCTTGTTCAGAGATGTTTTTGCTGGTATTGATCCAGATTTAGATGCTCAAGTGGAATTTGGAGCATTCCAAAAACTTGGCGATCCAACTACAAGAAGACAAGTAGTCTAATAGAACATTGATCTTTTACTTTTCTTCTCTATTTTATATTTTATTTTATAAGGTACTGGGGATAACTTGATTTGAATCGCTGCCTTTTCTTTGAATCTTTGAATCTTGCTCTATCTCTATATCTCTCTCTCTCTATATATATTTAATTTTATATATATATTTATATTTAATTTATATATATTTATTTAAATTTTTTACGGGGGACAATCCCAAATAAACAGTTAAGGAAGCTATAATTGTAAACCACGATCGAATCTATGGAAGCATTGGTTTATACATTTCTTTTAGTTTCGACTCTAGGAATAATTTTTTTTGCGATCTTTTTCCGAGACCCGCCTAAAGTTCCAACTAAAAAGATAAAATGATTTTTCATTATCTTAATTGAAGTAATGAGCCTCCCAATCTCGGGAGGCTCATTACTTCAACTAGTCCCCGTGTTCCTCGAATGGATCTCTTAATTGTTGAGAGGGTTGCCCAAAAGCGGTATATAAGGCATACCCAGTAAAACTTACAAGTAAACCAGATATAGAGATGGCGACTAGGGTTGCTGTTTCCATTATTATATAATTGAAATATATAATTTCAATTTCAAAGACCACAATGGATCTATGATAAGATCATTTATTTACAATGAAATGGTATACAAAGTCAACAGATCTCAATTAATAAAAACTAGTATTTATGGCTACACAAAGTGTTGAAGGTAGTTCTAGATCTGGTCCAAGACGAACTGTTGTAGGGGATTTATTGAAACCATTAAATTCGGAATATGGTAAAGTAGCTCCTGGATGGGGAACTACCCCTTTGATGGGTGTTGCAATGGCTCTATTTGCGATATTCCTATCTATTATTTTGGAGATTTATAATTCTTCCGTTTTACTGGATGGGATTTCAATGAAGTAGATTTACAAGAACCATTAAGTTCTAGCTTTTCAATACAAAGTGAAGGGTTCGGACCTCAAATTTTTTTAGTCCATTCTCGTTCTATTCTATTTTTGGGAGTTTGATCGTGGAATTCCTTTCTTTCTGTATTTCTGGAATATGAGTGTGCGACTTGTTATAATGGATCCTATTGATAGTACAGAAAACAGTTCTGTCATCTTGATAGAGATGGTTTTTTATCTCGTCAGATGTTTATTCTAGTATCTGGCTAGTATCTGGAGCACGAAATATAAATATATAAAATAGATTACGAAGTATTAAAACTATGATTCATATTTAAGATTCAGATCCCGTGACCGGATTCCAAACAATTTCAAAGAGTTATAAGGTTTCAAAGAGTTATAAGGTATAAATTGAAAGATTTTTCTTCTTTCAAACTTTTTGTCTATGCTTATTTTGATCAAAAGACAAACCTTTCTTTGGATTTTGAGTCATTATATTTATTCATTGAATAAGTGATGATCCAACGATTCTTACTCAGGGAATCTTTGGATTTAGTTTGAAGATTTTATTGAATCATCGTGGTTCTAGTATGAATCTGAGGTTTCAATCGATTTCTAGGATTTTAACAAGAAAATTCCTATCAATCAATAATAAAGAAAACAACAGTAAGGCTTTATTACATTTTATTACATACAAATAAAAATAATACCAAATCGAGGAAAATAAAAATGGGTAAATAGAAGATTCAAGAGGCCTGTAACGATCAACATCCAGAGATAAATGAGCCGACTTGATATTTTGGCATTATAACCACAAAGAGGAGTTTTCATATTTTTCGTTTTTCGTATCTTCATCTTCAGAAAAGCTTGTTGAATCATAGGATTCAAAAGTTTCTATTCTACACACATTCTATTCTACACATATCCGTTTTAATTAGTATTTGGTTCTTTCTGTTTGAGCTGTACGAGATGAAATTCTCATATATGGTTCTCGGAGGGGGAGTTCCCTTGGTTTACCTATCTCAATAAAGTCTATGATTGGTTCGAAGAACGTCTCGAGATTCAGGCGATTGCAGATGATATAACTAGTAAATACGTTCCTCCTCATGTCAACATATTCTATTGTTTAGGAGGAATTACGCTTACTTGCTTTTTAGTACAAGTAGCTACGGGGTTTGCTATGACTTTTTACTATCGTCCGACCGTTACTGAGGCTTTTGCTTCTGTTCAATACATAATGACTGAGGTTAACTTTGGTTGGTTAATCCGATCAGTTCATCGATGGTCGGCAAGTATGATGGTTCTAATGATGATTTTGCACGTATTTCGTGTGTATCTCACTGGCGGCTTTAAAAAACCTCGTGAATTGACTTGGGTTACAGGTGTAATTCTTGCTGTATTGACTGCATCTTTTGGCATAACTGGTTATTCCTTACCTTGGGACCAAATTGGTTATTGGGCAGTAAAAA
>JAHOYR010005329.1:463-10685 GCA_023213295.1 Bruguiera hainesii | reverse complement strand
GACAATTAAAAAAATTACAAAATTTAAATTCAATTAATTATTAACAAAGCATTTATCCCTATAAGACTTCAAAAGTCTCAAAATTGAAAAAATGCAATGTTTTGGTCTTTAAATTAATTGCTAAAGCCATTGCATTTAAATGGTGAGAAAAACATAATATTTGAATATGTTAATTGAAATAAAATACAAGTAATGGACTCAATTGTATAAAATACAATTTAGTGGATGAATATTTTAAATTGCAATCCCAAACTTCGATGAAAACTTCTTATTAGGGTTCATTGCATTTTCTTTTTCTTAAGTAATATATTTTTAGACTAAAATTATATAAATCATTTCAAATATCATTGTGACAAAGGAGAAAAAATTTACAAAATTGAATTTCAACTAATTATTAACAATGCATTTATCCTTATAAGACTTTAAAATTCAAAAAGTTGAAAAAATGCAAAGTTTTGATTTTTCAATATATTGTTAATGTCATTGCATTTATATGGTGATAAAAACAAAATATTTGAATATGTTAAATAAACAAAAATACAAGTAATGGACTCAATGATATAAAATACACTTTAGTAGATGAACATTATAAATCCCAAACTTTATTGTTGGACCAAGCATATATCTCTAGAGGGGAATGAGAAATTTTCTTATTAGAGTCCATTGCATTTGCTTTTTCTTAAATAATATGTTTGTAGACTAAGACTATATAAATCATTTCAAATTGCACTGTGGCAAAGGAGACAATTAAAAAGATTAAAAAAATTTAAATTCAATTGATTTTTAATAATGCATTTATCTATAAAACACTTTAAAATTCTTAAAATTGAAAAATGAAATGTTTTGATTTTTAATTTTATTTTTAATGCCATTGCATTTTGAATGGTGAGAAAAAACATAATAATTGAACATGTTAATTGAACAAAAATACAAATAATGGACACAATTGTATAAAATACACTTTAGTGGATAAATATTATAAATTGCAATCCTAAGTTTCATTGTTGGGTCATGCTTATATCTCTAAAAGGGAGTGGCAAAACTTCTTATTAAAGTCCATTGCATTTGTTTTTTCTTAGGTAATACCTTTGTAGACTAAAATTATATAAATCATTTCAAATTGCATTGTGACGAAGGAGCCAATTAAAAAAATTGCAAAATTTAAATTCAACTACTTGTTAATAATGCATTTATCCCTTTAGGACTTTAAAATCCTTAAAATTGAAAAAATGCAAGGTTTTGATTTTTAATTTTATTGCTAATGCCATTGCATTTTGAATGGTGAGAAAAAAACATAATAATTGAATATGTTAATTGAACAAAAGTACAAGTAATGGACTCAATTGTATAAAATACACTTTAGTGCATAAATATTTTAAATAGCAATCGCAAGTTTCATTGTTGGGTCATGCATATATCTCTAAAGGGGAGTGGGAAAACTTCTTATTACAGTGCATTGTATTTGTTTTTTCTTAAATAATATGTTTTTAGAATAAAATGATATAAATCATTTCAAATAGCATTGTGGCAAAAGAGAAAAAATTTACAAAATTTAATTTCAACTGATTATTAACGATGCATTTATCCCTATAGGATGTTAAAATTTTAAAAGTTGAAAAAATGCAATGTTTTTATTTTTCAATATATTGTTACTGCTATTACATTTATATGGTGAGAAAAATATAATATTTTAATATGTTAAATGAACAAAAATATAAGTAATGGATTGAATGGTATAAAATACACTTTAGTGGATTAATATTATAAATAGCAATCCCATGCTACAATGTTGGGCCAAGCATATATCTCTAAAGAGGAGTGAGAAAACTTCCTATTAGAGTACATTGTATTTGCTTTTTCTTAAGTAATATATTTTAGACTAAAATTAGATAAATCATTTCAAATTGCATTATGGCAAAGGAGAAAATTAAAAAAATTACAAAAATTAAATTTAACTGATTATTAACAATGCACTTATACCTATAAGAGTTTAAAATTGTAAAAATTGAAAAAATGCAATAATTTGATTTTTAAATATATTGTTAATGTCATTACATTTGAATGGTGAGAAAAATATAATATTTGAATATGTTAAATGAACAAAAATACAAGTAATGGACTCAATGGTATAAAATACACTTTAATGGATGATTATTATAAATAGCAATCTCAAGTTTCAATGTTAGGCCAAGCATATATATCTATGGGGGAATGGAAAAACTTCTTCTTATTGTACATTACATTTGTTTTTCCTTAAGTAATATGTTTGCAAACTAAAATTATATATATCATTTTAAATTGCACTGTGGGAAAGGAGATAATTAAAAAAATTACAAAATTTAAATTCAAGTAATTATTAACAATACATTTATCCCTGTAAGAGTTTGAAATTCTAGAAATTGAAAAAATGCAATGCTTTGATTTTTAAATTTATTATTAATACTATTGCATTTGAATGGTGAGAAAAACATAATATTTGAATATGTTAATTGAAATAAAATACAAGTAGTGGACTCAATTGTATAAAATACACTTTAGGGGATGAATGTTATAAATAGTAATCACAAGTTTTAATGTTTGGTCAAGCATATAACTCTAGAAAGAAGTGAGAAAACTTATTATTAGAGTCCACTGCATTTGCTTTTCCTTAAGAAATATGTTTGTAGACTAAAATTATATAAATCATTTCAAATTGCATTGTGGCAAAGGAGACAATTAGAAAAATAACAAAATTCAAACTTTAATGAATTATTAACAATGAATTTATCCCTATAAGACTTTAAAATTCTAAAAATTGAAAAAAAGTAATGTTTTGATTTTCAAATTTATTGCTAAAGTCATTGCATTTGAATGGTGAGAAAAACATAATATTTGAATATGTTAATTGAACAAAAATAAAAGTAATGGACTTAATTGTATAAAATACACTATAGTCGATAAATATTATAAACAGCAATCCCAAATTTCAATGTTGGACCAAGCATATATCTCTATAAGGAAATGGGAAAACTTCTCATTAGAGTCCATTGCATTTACTTTTTCTTAAGCAATATGTATATAGTCTAAAATTATATAAATTATTTCAAATTGCATTGTGACAATGGAGACAATTAAAAAAATTACAAAATTTAAATTCAACTAATTATTAACAAAACATTTATCCTTATATGAATTTAAAATTTTAAAAATTGGAAAAATGCAATGTTTTAATTTTTAAATTTATTGCCAAAGTCATTGCATTTGAATAGTGAGAAAAACACAATATTTGAATATGTTAATTGAACAAAAATTCAAGTAATGGACTTAATTATATAAAATACACTTTATTCGATAAATATTATAAACAACAATCCCAAGTTTCAATGTTAGGCCAAGCATATATCTCTAGAGGGCAATGGGAAAACTTCTTATTAAAATCCATTGTATTTACTTTTTCTGAAGCAATATGTATGTAGACTAAAATTATATAAATCATTTCAAATTGCACTGTGACAATGGAGACAATTAAAAAAATTACAAAAATTAAATTTAACTAACTATTAACAATGCATTTATACTTATAAGATTTTAAAATTCTAAAAATTGAAAAAATGCAATGTTTTGATTTTTAAATTTATTGCTAAAGTCATTGCATTTGAATTGTGAGAGACAATTAGAAAAATTACGAAAGTTAAATTCAACTGATCAAAAATAATGCATTTATCCCTATAAGACTTTATAATTCTTAAAATTGTAAAATTGCAATGTTTAAATGCCATAACATTTGAATGGTGAGAAAAACATAATATTCGAATATGTTAATAGAACAAAAAGTCAAGAAATGGACTAAATTGTATAAAATTCACTTTAGTGGATGAATATTATAAATAGCAATCCTAACATTCAATGTTTTGCCAAGCATATTGCTTTTAACGGGAGTGGGGAAACTTCTTATTAAAGTCCACAGCATTTGCTTTTTCTTAAGTAATATGTTTGTAGAATAAAATTATATAAATCACTACAAATAGCATTATCGCTAAGGAGACAATTGAAAAAATTAGAAAAGTTAAATTCAACTAATTAAAAACAATGCATTTATCCTTATAAGACTTTATAATTCTTAAAATTGAAACATTGCAAGGTTTTGATTTTTACAATTATTGTAAATGCCATTACATTTGAATGGTGAGAAAAACATAATATTTAAATATGTTAATTAATTAAACAAAAATACAAGTAATGGACACAATAATATAAAATACACTTTAGTCAATGAATATTATAAATAGCAATTCCAAACTTCAATGTTCTGTCAAGCATGTTGCTCTTGAGGGGAGTGGGGAAACTTCTTATAAGAGTCCATTGCATTTGGTTTTTCTTAAGTAATATATTTTTAGACTAAAAATATATAAATCATTTCAAATAGGATTATCACTAATGAGACAATTAAAAAAATTACAAAAGTTAAATTTAACTAATTAATAATAATGCATTTATCTTTATAAGACTTTATAATTCTTAAAATTGAAAATTTGCAATGTTTTGATTTTTACATTTATTGTAAAAGCCATTACATTTAAATAATGACAAAACATAATATTTGAGTATGTTAATTAAATACAAATACAAGTAATGAACTCAATTGTATAAAATACACTTTAATGGATGAATATTATAAATAACTATGCCAAGCCTAAATGTTTGGCCAAGCATATATCTCTAGAGGGAAGTGGGAAAATATCTTTTTAGAGTTCACCACATTTGCTTTCTCTTAAGTAATATTTTTGTAGACTAAAATTATATAAATCATTTCAAAATTTAATTGTGGCAAAGGAGACAATTAAAATAATCACAAAATTTAAATTCAATTGATTATTAAAAATGCATTTGTCCCTATAAGACCTTAAATTCTAAAAATTGAAAAAATGCAATGTTTTTATTTTTAAATTTATTGTTAAGGCATTACATTTGAATGCTGACCAAAACCGTAATATTTGAATATGTTAATTGAACAAAAATACATGTAATGGGCTCAATTGTATAAAATACATTTTAGTAGATGAATATTATAAATAACAATCCCAAGCTTCAATGTTGGGTCAAGCATATTGCTCTTGAGGGGAGTGGGGAAACTTCTTATTTGAGTCCATTGCATTTGCTTTTTCTTAAGTAATATGTTTGTAGACTAAAATTATATAAATCATTTCAAGTTGCATTGTAGCAAAGGAGAAAATTAAAAAAGTTACAAGATTTACATTGAACTAATTCTTAATAATGCATTTGTCCCTACAAGACTTCAAAATTCTAAAAATTGAAAAAATGCAATGGTTTGAATTTTAAATTTATTGTTAATGACATTACATATGAATGTTGAGAAAAACATAATATTTAAATATGTCGATTGAACAAAAATACAAGTAATGGACTCAATTGTATAAATACACTTTAGTGGATGAATATTATAAATAACAATCCCAAGCCTCAATGTTGGGTCAAACATATTGCTCTTGAGGGGAGTGGGGAAACTTCTTATTAGAGTCCATTGCATTTGCTTTTTCTTAAGTAATATGTTCGTAGGGTAAAATTATATAAATCATTTCAAATTTCATTGTGGCAAAAGAGAAAATTAAAAAGGTCATAAGATTTAAATTGAACTGATTCTTAACAATACATTTGTCCCTACAAGACTTCAAAATTCTAAAAATTGAAAACATGCAATGTTTTAAATTCTAAATTTATTGTTAATGGCATTACATATGAATGTTGAGAAAAACATAATATTTGAATATGTTGATTGAACAAAAATACAAGTAATGGACTCAATTGTATAAAATACACTTTAGTGGATGAATATTATAAATAGCAATCCCAAGTTTCAATGTTGGGTCAAGCATATTGCTCTTGAGGGGAGTAGGGAAACTTCTTATTAGAGTCCATTGCATTTGCTTTTTCTTAAATAATATGTTTGTAGAGTAAAATTATATAAATCATTTTGAATTGTATTGTGCCGAAGGAGAAAATTAAAAAAGTTACAAGATTTAAATTAATCTAATTCTTAACAATGCATGTGTCCCTCCAAGAGTTCAAAATTCTAAAAATTGAAAAAATGCAATGTTTTGAATTTTAAATTTATTGTTAATGGCATTACATATGAATGTTGAGAAAAACATAATATTTGAATATGTTGATTGAACAAAAATACAAATAATGGACTCAATTGTATAAAATACATTTTTGTGGATCTGTATTATAAATAACAATCTCAAGTTTTAATGTTGGGTTAAGCATATTACTCTTAATGAGAGTGAGGAAATTTCTTATTAAAGTCATTTGTTTGTTCTTAAATAATGTATTTTCAGACTAAAATTATATAAATCATTTCAAATAGCATTGTTGCAAAAGAGACCTTTAAAAAAATTACAAAAGTTAAATTCAACTAATTATTAACAATGCATTTAGCCCTATAAGAAATTAAAATTCTAAAAATTAAAAAATTGCAATGCTTTGAATTTTAAATTTATTGTTAATGTCATTACATTTGAATGGTGAGAAAATCATAATATTTGAATATATTAATTGAACAAAATTATGGGTAATGTATAAATATTATAAATAACAATCCCAAACTTTAATGCTTAGGCAAACATATATCTCTAGAAGGAAGTGAGAAAACTTCTTTTTGGAATCCATTGCATTTGCTTTTCCTTAAGTAATATCTTTGTAGACTAAAATTATATAAATCATTACAAATAGCATTATCACTAAGGGGACAATTAAAAAAATTACAAAAATCAAATTCAACTGATTAATAACAATGCATTTATCCCTCTAGGACTTTATAAATCTTAAAATTGAAAAATTGCAATTTTTTGAGTTTTAATATATTGTAAATGCCATAACATTTAAATAGTGAGAAGAACATAATATTTAAATATGTTAATTGAACAAAAATACATGTAATGAACTCAATAATATAAAATACACTTTAGTGGATGAATATTATAAATAGCAATCCCAAACTTCAATGTTTTATCAAACATATTGCACTTGAGGATAGTGGGGAAACTTCTTATAAGAGTCCATTGCATTTGGTTTTTCTTAAATAATATATTTTTAGACTAAAGTTATATAAATTATTTCAAATAGCATTATCACTAAGGAGACAATTAAAAAATTTACAAAAGTTAAATTCAACTAATTAATAATAATGCATTTATCCTTATAAGACTTTATAATTCTTAAAATTGAAAAATTGCAATGTTTTGATTTTTACATTTATTGTAAATGCCATTACATTTGAATGGTGAGAAAAAACATAATATTTGAAAATGTTAATTGGACAAAAATTCAAGTAATGAACTCAATTGTATAAAATAAACTTTAGTGGATGAATATTCTAAATAGCAATACAAGTTTCAATGTTGGGCCAAGCGTATATCTCTAGAGGGGAATAGGAAAACTTCTCATTAGAGTTCATTGCATTTGCTTTCTCTTAAGTGATATGTTTGTAGACTAAAATTATATAAATCATTTCAGATAGCACTGTGGCAAGAAAGACAATTAAAAAAATTACAAAATTTTAATTCACCTTATTATTAACAATGCATTTATCCTTATAAGTCTTTAAAATTCTAAAGATTGAAAAAGTGCAATGTTTTGATTTTTAAATTTATCGTTAATGTCATTCCATTTGAAAAGTGAGAAAAACATAATATTTGAATATGTTAATTGAACAAAAATATAGGTAATGGACTCAATTGTATAAATACACTTTAGTGGATAAATATTATGAATAGCAATCCCAAGTTTCAATATTGGGTCACGCATATATCTTTAAAGGGTAGTGGTAAAACTTCTTATTAGAGTCCATTGCATTTACTTTTTCTTAAGTACTATGTTTGTAGACTAAAATTATATAAATCATTTCAAATTGCAATGTGGCAAAGGTAGAAAATTGAAAAAATTACTAAATTTAAATTTGACTGATTATTGATAATGCATTTGTCTCTATAGAACTTTAAAATTCTAAAAATTGGAAAAATGCAATGTTTTGATTTTTAAATTTATTATTAATGGAAATACATTTGAATGGTGAGAAGAGCATAATGTTTGAATATATTAATTGAACAAAAATACAAGTAAAGGAAAAAATTATATAAAATACACTTTAGTGGATGAATATTATAAATAGCAATCGTAAGTTTTAATGTTAGGTCAAACATATTGCTCTAGAGGGGAGTAAGGAAACTTCTTATTATAGTTCATTACATTTGCTTTTGCTTAAGTAATGTATTTTTAAACTAAAATTATATAAATCATTTCAAATGGCATTGTCGCAAAGGTGACAATTAAAAACATTACAAAATTTAAATTCATTTGATTATTAATAATACATTTGTCCCTATAGAACTTTAAAACTCTAAAAATTGAAAAAATGCAATGTTTTCATTTTTACATTTATTGTTAATGGCAATACATTTGAATGGTGAGAAAATGTAATATTTGAATATGTTAATTGAACAAAAATACAAGTAATGGACTTAATTGTATAAAATACACTTTAGTGGAAGAATATTATAAATAACAACCCCAAGCTTCCATGTTGGGTCAAGCATATTGCTCTTAAGGGGAGTGGGGAAACTTCTTATTAGAGTCCATTGCATTGGTATTTTCTTAAGTATTATATTTTTAGACTAAAATTGTATAAATCTTTTCTAATAGTATTGTTGCAAAGGAGACAATTACAAAAATTACCAAAGTTAAATTTAACTCATTCTCAATAATGCATTTATCCTTATAGGACTTTAAAATTCTAAAAATAGAAAAAGTGCAATCTTTTGATTTCTAAATTTATTATAAATGTCATTGCATTTGAATGGTGAGAAAAATATAATATTGGATATGTTAATTGAACAAAAATACAAGTAATGGACACAATTGTATAAAATACACTTTAGTGGATGAATATTATAAATAACAATGTCAAGTTTCAATGTTGCGTCAAGCATATTGCTCTTAAGTGGAGTGCAAAAACTTCTTATAAGTGTCTATTGTATTTGGTCTTTCTTAAGTAATATTTTTTTAGACTAAAGTTATATAAATCACTTCAAATAGCATTATCACAAAAGAGACAATTAAAAAAATTACGAAAGTTAAATTCAACTAATCAAAAATAATGCATTTATCCCTATAAGACTTTATAATTCTTAAAATTGCAAAATTGCAATGTTTTGATTTTTAATATATTGTAAATGCCATAACATTTGAATGGTGAGAAAAAATTAATATTTGAATATGTTAATCGAACAAAAATTCAACTAATGGACTCAATTGTATAAAATACACTTTTATGGATGAATATTATAAATAACAATCCCAAGTTGCAATGTTGGATCAAGCATATTACTTTTGAGGGGTGGGGAAACTTCTCATTAGACTTCATTGCATTTTCCTTTTCTTAAGTTCTATCTTTGTTGACTAAAATTATATAAATCATTTCAAATTGCATTGTGGCAAAGGAGACAATTAAAAAAAATTCCAAAATTTAAAATCAACAAATTATCAACATTGCATTTTTCCCTATAAAACTTTAAAATTGATCAAAAATACATATAATGCACTTAAGTTTATAAAATACATTTTTGTAGATCTATATTATAAATAGCAATCCCCAGTATCAATGTTGGGTCAAGCATATTCCTTTTGAGGGAAATGGGGAAACTTCTTATTAGAATCAATTGCATTTGCTTTTTCTTAAGTAATATATTTTTAGACTAAAATTATATAAATTATTTCAAATAGCATTATCACTAAGGAGACAACTAAAAAAATTGTAACAGTTAAATTCAACTGATTAATAATAATGCATGTATCCCTATAAGAATTTAAAATTCTAGAAATTGAAAAATTGTAACGTTTTGAATTTTAAATTTATTGTTAATGGCATTACATTTGAATGGTGAGAAAAATATAATATTTGATTATGTTAATTGAACAAAAATACAAGTAATGAACTTAATTGTATAAAATACACTTTTATGGATTTATATTATAAATAACAATTCTTAGGATCAATATTGGGTCAAACATATTGTTCTTGAGGCGAGTCGAGAAACTTCTTATTAGACTCTATTCCATTTGTTTTTTCTTAAGTAATATATTTTTAGACAAAAATTATATAAATCATTTCAAATAGTATTGTCGTAAAAGAGACAATTAAAAATATTACAAAAGTTAAATTTAA
>JAHOYR010005322.1:18955-30234 GCA_023213295.1 Bruguiera hainesii | reverse complement strand
AATGAGGCCATCCCTTCATTTTCTCCTCTCAAGGCTGCATTTGTTGTAGTGATAACACATTCACACTTATGGGACTTTAAAATCCCTTCCATTCCAAAAAGAAGCAGTATATTCATGGAAACAAGCACATCTATACTCCTTTGGAAAATCAAACCCATTGTATTTGATTAAACAAGGTGTCCTTGATGATCATTAGCATTTCATACATCTATTCTCTTCTTAATAGCTGAATAATAAGGTCATCCCTTCATTTTCTCGTCTCAAGGCCACATTTGTTGTTGTAATAACACATTCATACTTATGGGACTTGAAAATCGCTTCGTTTCCAAGAAGAACCAGTATATTCATGGAAACAAGCACATCTATACTGCTTTGGAACATCAAACCTATTGAATTTGATTAAACCAGGTGTCCTTGATGATCATTAGCATTTCTTACGTGTATTCTCTTCTTAATTGCTGAATAATGATGCCATCCCTTTATTTTCTCCTCTCAAGGCTGCATTTGTTGTTGTAATAATACATTCACACTTATGGGACGTAAAAATCACTTATATCCCAAAAAGAAGCAGTATATTCTTGGAAACAAGCACATCTATTCTTTGGAACATCAATCCCATCAAATTTGATTAAACAAGGTGTCCTCGATGATTATTAGCATTTCTTACCTGTATTCTCTGCTTAATTGCTGAATAATGACACCATCCCTTCATTTTCTCCTCTCAAGGCTGCATTTGTTGTTTTAATAACACATTCACAGTTATGGGACCTGAAAATCGCTTCTATTCCAGAAGGAAGCAGTATATTCTTGGAAACAAGCACATCTATATTCCTTTGGAAAATCAAAGCCATTGAATTTGATTAAACATGGTGTCCTTGATGATCATTTTCATTTCTTACATGTATTCTCTGCTGAATTGCTGAATAATGATTGCACCCATCAATTCCACCTCTCAAGGCTCCATTTTTTGTTGTAATAACGCATTCACACTTATGGTGCTTGAAAATCGATTCTATACCAAAATGAAGTAGTATATTCATGGAAACAAGCACATCTATACAACTTTGGAACATCAAACCCATTAAATTTGGTTAAACAAGGTGTCCTTGTTGATCTTTAGCATTTCTTATCTTTATTCTCTTCTTAATTGCTAAATAATGAGTCGATCCCTTCAATTCCTCCTCCCAAGGCTCCACTTTTTGTTGTAATAACACATTGACGCTTATGGGACTTGAAAATCGCTTCAATTCGAAAAAGTCCTAGTATATTCAACGAAACAAGCATATCTATACTCTTTGAGAACATCAAACCCATTGAATTTGATTACACAAGGTGTCCTTGATGAACATTTGCATTTCCTACAAGTATTCACTTTTGAATTGTTGAATAATGAGTCGATCCCTTCAATTCCACCTCTCAAGGCACCAGTTTTTGTTTTAATAACACATTCACACTTATGGACCTTGAAAATCGCTTCTATGCCAAAAAGAAGCAGTATATTCATGGAAACAAGCACATCTATACTACTTTGGAACATCGGACCCATTGAATTTGATTAAACAAGGTGTCGTTGATGAACATTAGCATTTCTTACATGTATTCCCTTCTTAATTGCTGAATAATGAGTCCATTCCTTGAATTCCACCTCTCAAGGCTCCATTTTTTATTTTAATAACACATTCACATTTATGGAACTTGAAAATTGCTTCTATACTAAAATGAAGTAGTATATTCAGGGAAAGAAGCACATTTACACTCCTTTGGAACATCAAACCCATTGCATTTGATTAAGCAAGGTGTCGTTGATGATCATTAGCATTTCTTACACGTATTCTCTTCTTAATTGCCGAATAATGAGTCCATCCCATGAATTCCACCTCTCAAGGCTCCATGTTTTATTTTAATAACATATTCACACTTATGGAACTTGAAAATCGCTTCTATACCAAAATGATGTAGTATAATCATGGAAACAAGCACATCTATACTACTTTGGAACATCAAACCCATTGAATTTGGTTAAACAAGGTGTCCTTATGATCATTAGCATTTCTTACATGTATTCTCTTCTTAATTGCTAAATAATGAGGCCATCCCTTCATTTTCTCCTCTCCAGGCTGCATTTGTTGTTGTGATAACACATTCACACTTATGGGACTTGAAAATTGCTTCAATTCCAAGAAGAACCAGTATATTTGTGGATACAAGCACATCTATACTCCTTTGGAACATGAAACCCATTGAATTTGATTAAACAATGTGTCCTTGATGATCATGAGCATTTCTTACATGTATTCTCTTCTTAATTGCTGAAAAATGTGTCCATCCCTTCAATTCCACCTCTCAGGGCTCCATTTTTTGTTTTAATTTCACATTCACACTTATGGAACTTGAAAATCGCTTCTATACCAAAAGGAAGCATTATATTCAAGGAAACAAGTGCATCTATACTCCTTTGGAACATCACACCCATTGAATTTGATTAAACAAGGTGTTTTTGATGATCATTCGCATTTCTTACAAGTATTTTCTTCTTAATTGCTGAATAATGTGACCATTCCTTCGTTTCCTCCTCTCAGGGCTCCATTTTTTCTTGTAATAACACATTCACACTAATGGAATTTGAAAATCGCTTGTATCCGAAAAAGAACCAGTATCTTCATGAAAACAAGCACATCTATACTTCTTTGGAACATCAAACGCATTGAATTTGATTAAAAATGGTGTCCTTGATGATCATTAGCGTTTTATTCTTCATTGCTGAATAATGAGACCATCCCTTCAATTCCTCCTCTCAAAGCACCATTTTTTGTTGTAATAACACAATCACACTTATGGGACTTGAAAATCGCTTCTATACCAAAAAGAACCAGTATATTCATGGAAACAAGCACATTTGTACTCCTTCGAACGTCAAACCCAATGAATTTCATTAAACAACGTATGCTTGACGATCACTAGCATTTCTTACAACTATTTTCTTCTCAATGGCTGAATAATATGACCATCCCCTCATTCCCTCCTCTCAAGGCTCCACTTTTTGCTATGGTTAAACAAGGTGTCTTTGATGATCATTAGCATATTTTACAAGTATTCTCTTCTTAGTTGCGGAATAATGAGACCATCCCTTCAATTCCTCCTCTCAAGGCTCCACTTTTTGTTATAATAACACATTCACACTTATGGGACTTCAAAATCGCTTTTATACCAAAAGGAAGCAGTATATTCATGGAAACAAGCACATATATACTCCTTTGGAACATCAAGCCCATTGAATTTGAATTTGATAAAACAAGGTGTCCTTGACGATAATTAGCATTTCTTACATGTATTCTCTTCTTAATTGCTCAATAATGAGGCCATCCCTTCATTTTCTCCTCTCAAGGCCGCATTTGTTGTTATAATAACACATTCACACTTATGGGACTTGAAAATGGCTTATATTCCAAAAAGAAGCAGTATATTCAGGGAAACAAGCACATCGATACTACGTTGGAACATCAAACCCATTGAATTTGATTAAACAAGGTGTCCTTGATGATCATTAGCATTTCTTACAAGTATTCTCTTCTTAATTGCCGAATAATGAGTCCATCCCTTCAATTCCACCTCTCAAGGCTGCATTTTTTGTTTTAATAACACATTCACACTTATGGAACATGAAAATCACTTCTATACCAAAAAGAAGCAGTATATTCTTGGAAACAAGCACATCTATACTTCTTTGGAACATCAAACCCATTGAATTTGATTAAACAAGGTGTCCTTCATGATCATCAGCATTTCTTACAAGTATTCTCTGCTGAATTGCTGAATAATGAGACCATCGCTTTAATTCCACTTGTTAAGGCTCCACGTTTTGTTGTAGTAACGCATTCACCATTATGGGACTTCAAAATCGCTTCTATACCAAAAAGAAGCAGTATATTCAAGGAAACAAGCACATCAATACTCCTTTGGAACATGAAACCCATTGAATTTGATTAAATGTGGTGTCCTTGATGATCTTTAGCATTTCTTACAAGTATTCACTTCTTCATTGCTCAATAATGAGGCCACCCCTTCAATTCCTCCTCTCACGGCTCCGTTTTTTGTTGTAATAACACATTCACTCTTATGGAACTTGAAATTTTCTTCTATACCAAGAAGAAGCAGTATATTCTTGGAAACAAGCACATCTATACACCTTTAGAAGATCAAACCCATTGAATTTGATTAAACAAGGTGTCCTTGATGATCATTAGCATTTTTTACAAGTAATCTCTTCTTAGTTGTTGAATAATGAGACCATCCCTTCGATTCCTCCTCTTAAGGCTCCCTTTTTTGTTGTAATAAGACATTCGCACTTATGGGACTTGAAAATCGCTTCTATTCCTAAAAGAAGCAGTATATTCATGGAAACAAGCACATCTATACTAAATTTAGAACATCAAACCCATTGAATTTAATTAATCAGGGTGTCCTTGATGATCATTTGCATTTCTTACATGGATTCTCTTCATAATTGCTGAATAATGAGTCCATCCCCTTAATTCCAGCCCTCAAGGCTCCATTTTGTGTTGTAATAACACATTAACAGTTATTGAAGATGAAAATCGCTTCTATACCAAAAAAAAAACTAGTATATTCATGGAAACAAGCACATCTGTACTACTTTGGAACATCAAACCCAATGAAATTCTTTAAACAAGGTATCCTTGATGATCACTAGCATTTCTTACAAGTATTTTCTTCTTAATTGCTGAATAATGAGACCATCCTTTCAATTCCTCCTCTTAAGGCACCATTTCTTGTTGTAATAACACATTCACACTTAAGGAACTTGAAAATCTTTTCTATACCAAACAAAACCACTATATTCTTGGAAACAAGCACATCTATACTCATTTGGAACATGAAACTCATTGAATTTGATTCAATGAGGTGTCCTTAATGATCATTAGCATTTCTTACAAGTATTCTCTTTTTAGTTGCTCAATAATGAGAGCATCCCTTCAATTCCTCCTTTCGAGGCTCCATTTTTTTGTTGTAATAACACATTCACACTTATGGGACTTGAAAATGGCTTTTATTCCTAAACAGAACCAGTATATTCATGGAAATAAGCACATTTATACTCCTTTGGAACATCAAACCCATTGAATTTGATTAAACAAGGTGACCTTGATGATCATTACCATATCTTACAAGTATTCTCTTCTTAATTGCTCAACAATGAGGCCATCCCCTTAATTCCTCCTCTCAAGGCCCCATTTCTTGTTGTAATAATACATTCACACTTAAGGAAGTTGAAAATTGCTTCTATACCAAAAAGAACGACTATATTCTTGGAAACAAGCACATCTACACTCCTTTGGAACATGAAACTCATTGAATTTGATTAAACAAGGTGTCCTTGATGATCATTAGCATTTCTTACAATTATTTTCTTCTTAGTTGCTAAATAACGTGACCGTCCTTCAATTCCTCCTCTCAAGGCTCCATTTTTTGTTGTAAGAACTCATTAATGCAGAAAACCCCAAAAAGACATGGCTTAGGGACCCAACGCACATAATGAATCAAAGAACAACTAGGAAAGCTAAATCAGAGTTGAATAACACAAACCCTAGACCCAATATTCGAAGGAACACGAAGCTAGGGTATGTAAGATGGATATGGATGCCACACTCTAGAAAAGAAAAGAATTGGGTATGATAAGTCGATTTGAATGCCACAAGAAGAATTACCTCTTGATAAGTTCTTTAGTTCTTAAAAGAACTAAGGGAGAAAAACCCTTGCTTTCTATTTCACTTAAATTTGTCTTACCTCTTTTTGTATACAAGGGGTGCCTATTTATAGGTTAAGATTGCAATCCTAAAGGGACACAAATTCCTACTTAGTACAGTTCCTTATTTACGAGGAATTCCTATCTAGGGGCAAATTCTTATACAGAAAATAAACTTCTAATTTGCAGTGACTACTATTACTTAGTCCTAACACTTTAAGTACTCTAATGATATTAATAAGGCCTAGACCCTCTTCCAAACTTGAATTTGCACCATTTGAAGCTTGGTTGGCTTGAACGTCCTTTAGTTCTTCTTTCATCTTTCTACCTCTAGCCCGTGTTATTAGGCCTCTTGGAAAGTGCAATGGACTTCTTGCATCCTTTGAAGCCTTCCACCCTTCATCTCTACGATTCTCATCATTCCCCCTTTCCTCGAAAAGATTCATCCTCAAATCATCACCTTGTTTATACTTAATGATGTAGGGAAAGGTGTAAATGAATTTGATCCACTTGGCATGCCTTCTGTTCAACTTTCCTCGTACAAGTAGGATAGGAACTGCACAATGACTCATGCTTTCCCTCACATATCCTTTGAAAATAAGTTCTTCAACTTGTCTTTTATCCTCCTCTGTCTCCTCAAGATTACTCTTATATGTTGGCCGGTTTGGGATGGATGCACCAGGGATGAAAACAATTTGATTCTTAATTCCTCTCCTAGGTAGCAATCCACTTGGGACATCATCATGGAATTCATCTTCAAATTCCTTATCTTTGATGAAACACCTTGTCTGAAAGATGTTATCTTGTTGCACCTCATTTTCTTTCTTCACTTGCACATCCAATGCTCGCCTTGTGATGAGAGCTACTTCATTAATCAAATACTTCTCTCTATCACTTTCACCCTTTATTGATAGCACTGAATCATCATCTTCATGGTCATAGGCAAGTTTCAATGCCTTCTTGCTTTAGGAACCTCATAAGTTTCGTACCTCCTTTGCAACTTTGATATTGTATTAGCTTGCTCCTCCATCCTCTCTCTCATATCATCAAATCTGATATTCATGTGCTCAAATTGTTGTTGCATAGCTTTGATCATGAAACACATGTCAGCAGCTCCCTCCTGAGCAGCACCTTTGTCATTCAAAGTCATAGTATTTCAACCTAATTTAGAGCTAGGCTCCGATACCAACTGATGGGGAAAACCCCAAAAAGACGTGGCCTAGGGATCCAATGCACACAATGAATCAAAGAACAACTAGGAAAGCTAAATCAGAGTTTAGTAACACAAACCCTAGACCCAATATTCGAAGGAACACGAACCTAGTGTATTTAAGATGGATATGGATGTCATACTCTAGAAAAGAAACGAATTGGGAGTGATAAGTCAATTTGAACGCCATAAGAAGAATTACCTCTTGATAAGTTCTTTAGTTCTTAAAAGAAACGAGCGAGAAAAACCCTTACTTTCTATTTGACTCAAAGTTGTCTTATCCCAAAGTTGAAAATCGCTTCTAGGCCAAAAAGAACCAGAATATTCATGGATACAAACACATCTACACTCCATTAGAACATCAAACCTGTTGAATTTGATTAATCAAGGTATCCTTGATGATCACTAGTGTTTCTTACAAGTATTTTCTGCTTAATTGCTGAATAATGTGACCATCCCTTCATTTCCTCCTCTCAAGGCTCCACTTTTTGTTGTAATAACACATTTACACTTATGGGACTTGAGAATTGCTTCTATACGAAAAAGAACCAGTATATTCAAAGAAACAAGTGCACCGATGCTCCTTTGGAACATCAAACCCATTGAATTTGATTAAACAAGGTGTCCTTGATGATCATTAGCATTTCTTACAAGTATTCTTTGCTTAGTTGCTGAATAATGAGACCATTCCTTCAATTCCTCCTCTCAAGGCTCCATGTTTTGTTGTAATAACACATTCACACTTCTGGGACTTGAAAATTGCTTCTATTCCAAAAACAACCACTATATTCATGGAAACAAGCACATCTATACTCCTCTATACTCCTTTGGAACATCAAACCCATTGAATTTGATTAAACAAGGTGTCCCTAATAATCATTAACATTTCTTACAACAATTCACTCCTTAATTGTTGAATAATGAGACCATCCCTCCAATTCTGATGAGAACCATGGAGATGATGGGTGGAAGACTTCAATAGATGCAAGAAGTCCATTGCCCATTCCAGAAGGCCCAATAACACAAGCTAGAGCTTCAATGGATGCAAGAGGTCCATTGCACATTCCAGAAGGCCCAATAACACGAGCTAGGGCCAAAAAGATTAAAGAAGCACTAAATGGGCTGATTCAGGACATTCAAGCCAAGCAAGCTTCAAATGGTGCGAATTCAAGTTCTAAAGAACAAGTCACACTTATGGGACTTGAAAATCGCATCTATTCCGAAAAGAACAAGTATATTCGTGGAAACAAGTACATCTATACTCCTTTGGAACATCAAACCCACTGAATTTGATTAAACAAGGTGTCTTTGATGATGATTAGCATTTCTTACAAGTATTCTCTTCTTAGTCACTGAGTAATGAGACCGTCCCTTCATTTCCTCCTCTCAAGGCTCCATTTTCTGATGAGAACTGTGGAGATGATGGGTGGAAGGCTTTAAAGGATGCAAAAAGTTCATTGCACATTTAAGAAGGCCTAATAACACGAGCTAAAGTTTCAATGGATGCAAGAGGTCCATTGCACATTCTGGATGACCCAATAACATGAGCTAGGGCTAGAAAGATTAAAGAAGTACTAAATGGGCTGATTCTAGACATTCAGGCCAACCAAGCTTCAAATGGTGCGAATTCAAGTTTTAAAGAGAGGCCAAGCCTAATTAATATAATTGGACTACTTAATGGGTCAGACTAAGGGATAGCATTCACTCCTAAATAGGAGTTTATTGTATGTGCTGGAATTAGTCCGAAATTCCTCCAAAATAGGGATTCTCCTAAATAGGAAATTTGCCTCTTTATGATTGCTATCTAAGCCTATAAATAGGCACCCCCTTGTAAGTTTTGGAAATCAGACAACTTTGAGTGAAATAGAAAGTTAGGGTTTTTTCTCCCTCGGTTATTTTAAGAACTAAAGAACTTATCAAGAGGTAATTCTTCTTGTGGCGTTCAAATCGACTTATCACTCCCAATTCCTTCCTTTTCTGAAGTGTGGCATTCATATCCATCTTGAATACCCTAAGTTCTTGTTTCTTCGAATATTGGGTCTAGGATTTGTGTTATTAAACTCTGATTTAGCTTTCCTGGTTGTTCTTTGATTCATTGTGTACGTTGGGTCCCTAAGCCACGTCTTTTGGGGGTTTTCCGCATCAGTTGGTATCAGAGCCTGGTTCTAAATCAATTGGCTCTAAATCAGAAAAAATAAAAAAATAATATGTCTTCAAAAGACAAAGGTGCTGCTCAGGAGGGAGCTGTTGACATGTCCTTGATGATCAAAGCTATGCAACAACAATTTGAGCACATGAATACCAGATTTGATGATATGAGTGAGAGGATGGAGGAGCAAGTTAATACAATAGCAGAGTTGCAAAGGAGGCATGAAGAATATGAGGCTTCTAAAGCAAGAATGAAATTGAGACGTGCCTATGACCATGAAGATGATGATTCTGTGCCATCATCAGAGGGTGAAAGTGATGGAGAGAAGTATCTGGCTAATGGAGTAGCTCTCACCACAAGGCGAACATTGAATGTGCAAGTGAAAGAAGAAAATAAGGGGCAACGAGATAACATCTTTCAGACGAGATGTCTCATCAAAGATAAGGTATGTAGTATGATTATTGATGGTGATAAGAGTTTGAACCCTAACTCCACCACAAAAGCTAGCTCCAGGGTTCAAACTCTTATCAGATGGTGGGAGTTGCACTAATGTTGCTAGCACAACTATAGTTGAGAAGCTGAATTTACCTACTATGAAGCATCCTAAACCATATAAGCTTCAATGGTTGAATGAGAGTGGTGAAGTTAAAGTAGATAAACAAGTGCTCGTGTCATTTTCTATTGGAAGGTATCACGAAGAAGTTTTATGTGATGTTGTGCCTATGCAAGCAGGTCATATTCTATTAGGAAGGCCATGGCAGTTTGATAGGCGAGTTATGTATGATGGATTCAAGAATCGATATTCCTTTGAAATGAATGAAAAACCCGTCACTCTTGTACCATTATCACCTTAACAACCTTATGAGGATCAATTAAGGATTAAAAATGAGAGTGAACAGAAAAGAGAAATTGAAAAAAAAAAAACAAAAGAAAAGAGAGGAGAAAACGTGAGAACACAAGAGAAATAGAAGAAAACAGAAAGTTTCTATGGAAAAGAAAATGATGTCAAAATAGCAACTTTTGCCAAACAACTTATGATCATACAATACAAAGAGGCTTATTTTAACACTAATAAGTTTGACCCATCTTTGCCTAGTATAGTTGTTCTATTGCAGGAATTTGAAAATGTATTCTATGATGATGTCCCAAGTGGATTGCCACCTAAGAGAAGAATTGAGCAACAACTTAATTTCATCCTTGGTGCATCCATCCCAAACCAGCCAACATATAAAAGTAATCCTGAGGAGACAAAGGAGCATGAAAGGCAAGTTGAAGAACTTATTTTCAAAGGATATATAAGGGAAAGCATGAGTCATTTTATAGTTCCTGTCCTACTTATACGAGGAAAGTTGAGCAAAAGACATGCTAAGTGGATCAAATTCATTCAGACCTTTCCCTACATCATCAAGTATAAACAAGGTGATGATTCAAGGACGAATCCTTTTGAGGAAAAGGGGAATGATGAGAACCGTGGAGATGATGGGTGGAAGGCTTTAAAGGATGCAAAAAGTCCATTGCAAATTCAAGAAGGCCCAATAACACGAGCTAGAGCTTCAATTTATGCAAGAGGTCCATTGCACATTCCAGAAGGCCCAATAACACGAGCTAGAGCTTCAATTGATGCAAGAGGTCCATTGCACATTCCAGGAGGCCCAATAACACGAGCTAGGGCCAGAAAGATTAAAGAAGCACTAAATGGGCTGATTCTGAACATTCAGGCCAACCAAGCTTCAAATGGTGCGAATTCAAGTTTTAAAGAGAGCCCAAGCTTAATTAATATAATTGGACTACTTAATGGGTCAGACTAAGGGATAGCATTCACTCCTAAATAGGAGTTTATTGTATGTGCTAGAATTAGTCTGAAATTCCTCCAAAATAGGGATTTCTCCTAAATAGGAAATTTGCCTCTTTAGGATTGCTATCTAAGCCTATAAATAGGCACCCCTTGTAAGCTTTGGAAATCAGACAACTTTGAGTGAAATAGAAAGTAAGGGTTTTTTCTCCCTCAGTTATTTTAAGAACTAAAGAACTTATTAAGAGGTAATTCTTCTTGTGGTGTTCAAATCGACTTATCACTCCCAATTCCTTCCTTTTCTAGAGTGTGGCATTCATATCCATCTTGAATACCCTAGGTTCGTGTTCCTTCGAATATTGGG
>JAHOYR010005322.1:0-13955 GCA_023213295.1 Bruguiera hainesii | reverse complement strand
CACATCTATACTCCTTTGGAACATCAAACCCATTGAATTTCATTAAATGAGGTATCCTAGATGATCACTTGCATTTCTTACAAGTATTTACTTCACCATTGCTGAATAATGAGATCATCCCTTCATGTCATCTTCTCAAGGCTCCATTTTTTGTTGTAATAAAACATTCAGTCTTATGGAACTTGAAAATCTTTTCTATACCAAAAAGAACCAATATGTTTGTGGAAACCAGCACTTCTATACTCCATGGGAACATCAAACCCATTGAATTTCTTAAGACAAGATGTCCTTAATGATCTCTAGCATTTCCTACAAGTATTTTCTTCTTAATTGATGAATAATGAGACCATCCCTTCAATTCCTCCTCTCGAGGCTCCATTTTTTGTTGTAATAACACTTTCACACTTATGGAACTTGAAAATCGGTTCTATACCAATAAGAAGCAGCAGTATCTTCATGGAAATAAGCACATCTATACTCCTTCGGAACATCAACCCCATTGAATTTGATTAAAGAAGGTGTCCTTGATGATCATTAGCATTACTTACAAGTATTCTCTTCTTAATTGTTGAATAATGAGACCATCCCTTCATTTACTCCTCTCAAGGCACCATTTTTTGTTGTAATAACACAGTCATGCTTATGGGACTTCAAAATTGCTTCTATTCCAAAAGGAACCAGTATATTCCTGGAAACAAGCACATCTATATTGCTTTGGAACATCAAACCCATTAAATTTGATTAAACAATGTGTCCTTGATGATCATTTCCATTTCTTACAAGTATTTGCTTCTTAATTGCTGAATGATGAGTCCATCCCTTCAATTCATCCTCTCAAGGCTCCATTTTTTGTTGTAATAAATTCACACTTATGGAACTTGAAAATCCCTTTGATACCAAAAAGAATCAGTATATTCATGGAAACAAGCACATCTATACTCCTTTGGAACATCATACCCATTGAATTTCATTAAATAAGGTATCCTTGATGATCACTAGCATTTCTTACAAGTATTTTCTTCTTAATTGCTGAATAATCAATTCCTCCTCTTGAACGCTCCATTTTTTGGTGTAGTCACACATTCACCCTTATGAAACTTGAAAATTGCTTCTATATGAAAACGAACCAGAATATTCATGGAAACAAGGACATCTATACTACTTTTGAACATTAAACCCATTGAATTTGAATTTGATTAAAAAAGGTGTCCTCGGTGATCATTTGCATTTCCTTCAAGTATTCTCTCCTTAATTGCTGAATAATGAGATCATCCCTTCAATTCCTCCTCTCAAGGCTCCATTTTTTGTTGTAATAGTCACGCTTATGGGACTTGAAAATCACTTCTATTCCAAAACGAACCGGTATATTCCTGGAAATAAGCACATCTATACTCCTTTGGAACATCAAACCCATTATATTTGATTAAACAATGTGTCCTTCATGATCATTTCCATTTCTTACAAGTATTCGCTTCTTAATTGCTGAAAAATGAGTCCATCCTTTCAATTCCTCCTCTCAAGGCTCCATTTTTTGTTTATGGAACTTGAAAATCGCTTCTATACAAATAAGAAGCTGTATATTCAAGGACACAAGCACATTTATACTCCTTTTGGAACATCAAACCCATTGAATTTGATTAAACAAGGTGTTTTTGATGATCACTAGCATTTCTTACAAGTATTCTCGTCTTAATTGCTGAATAATGAGCCCATCCCTTAAATTCTACCTCTCAAGGCTCCATTTTATGTTGTAATAACACATTCACACATATGGAACTTGAAAATCGATTCTATACCAATAAGAAGCAGTATACTCATGAAAACAAGCACATCTATACACCTTTGGAGCATCAAACCCATTGAATTTTATTACACAAGGTGTCCTTAATGATCTTTAGCATTTCTTACAAGTATTCTCTTCTTAATTGCTGAGAAATGAGACCATCCCTTCATTTCCTCCCATCAAAGCTCCATATTTTGTTGTAATAACACATTCACACTTATGGAACTTGAAAATCACATCTATATAGAAAAGAACCAGTATATTCATGGCAAGAAGCACATCTATACTCCATTGGAACATCAAACCCATTGAATTTCCTTAAAGAATGTGTCCTTGATGATCACTAGCATTTCTTACAAGTATTCCCTCATTTCCTCCTCTCAAGGCTCCATTTTCTGTTGTAATAACACATTCACACTTAGCGAACTTGAAAATCGTTTCTATACCAAAAAGAAGCAGAATATTCACGGAAACAAGCAGACCTATGCTCCTTCCAAACATCAACCCCATTGAATTTCATTAAACAAGGTGTCCTTGATAATCTCTAGCATTTCTTGCTAGTATTCTCATCTTAATTGCTGAATAATCAGACCATCCCTTCATTTCCTCCTCTCAAGACTCCATAAGTGTGAATGTGTTCTTACAAGTATTCTCTTCTTAATTGCTCAATAATGAGATCATCCCCTCCTTTCCCCCTTCCAAGGCTCCAATTTTTGTTGTAAACATCAACCCCATTGAATTTCATTAAACAAGGTGTCCTTGATGATCACTAGCATTTCTTACAAGTATTCTCATCTTAATTGCAGAATAATGAGACCATGTCGTCGTTACCTCCTCTCAAGCCTCTATTTTTTGTTTTAATAACACATTCACACTTATGGAATTTGAAAATCACTTCTATACCAAAAAGAAACCGAATATTCATGAAAACAAGCACACCTATACTCCTTTGAAAAATCAAACCCATCGAATTTCATTAAACAAGGTGTCCTTAATCATCTCTAGCATTTCTTACAGGTATTCTCTTCTTAATTGCTGAATAATGAGACCATCCCTTCATTTCCCCCTCTCAAGGCTCCATTTTTTATTGTAATAATAGATTGAAACTTATGTATCCATCGAAACAAGCACATCTATACTACTTTGGAACATCAAACCCATTGAATTTCATTAAACAAGGTGTCCTTGATGATCACTAACTTTTCTTACAGGTATTCTCATCTTAATTGCAGAATAATGAGACCATCCCCTTATTTCCTCCTCTCAAGGCTCCATTTTTTGTTGTAATAAAAAATTCACACTTATGGAACTTGAAAATCGCCTCTATACCAAAAAGAACCAATATATTCATGGAAACAAGCACATCTATACTACTTTCGAGCATTAGACCCTTTGAATTTGAATTTGATTAAACAAGGTGTCCTTGGCAATCATTAGCATTTCTTACAAGTATTTTCTCCTTAATTGCTGAATAATGAGACCATCCCTTCAATTCCTCCGCCCAAGGCTCCATTTTTTGTTGTAATAACACAGTCACACTTATGGAACTTGAAAATCACATCTATGCCAAAAAAAACCTGAATATTCAAGGATACAAACGCATCTATACTCCTTTAGAACATCAACCCATTGAATTCGATTAATCAAGGTGTCCTTGATGATAATTAACATTTCTCATAAGTATTCTCTTCTTAACTGCAGAATAATGAGACTATCCCTTCATTTCCTGCTCTCAAGGCTCCATATTTTGTTGTAATAACACATTCACACTTATACAACTTGAAAATCGCTTTTATACCAATAAGAAGCAGTATATTCATGCAAACAAGCACATCTATACTCCTTTGGAACATCAACTCCACTGAATTTGATTAAACAAGGTGTCCTTGATGATCATTAGCATTTCTTACAAATATTCTCTTCTTAATTGTTGAATAATGAGACCATCCCTTCATTTCCTCCTGTCAAGGCTCCATTTTTTGTCCTAATAACACAGTCACACTTATGGGACTTGAAAATCGCATCTATTCCGAAAAGAACAAGTATATTCGTGGAAACAAGCACATCTATACTCCTTTGGAAGATCAAATCCATTGAATTTGATTAAACAAGGTGTCCTTGATGATCATTTGCATTTCTTACAAGTATTCTCTTCTTAATTGCTGAATAATGAGTCCATCCCTTCAATTCCACCTCTCAAGGCTCCATTTTTGGTTTTAATAACACATTCACACTTATGGAACTTGAAAATCCCTTCTCTACCAAAAAGAACTAGTATATTCATGGAAACAAGCACATCTATACTCCCTTAGAACATCAAACACATTGAATTTCATTAAACAAGGTATCCTTCATGATCACTAGCATTTCTTACAAGGATTTTCTTCTTAATTGCTGAATAATGAGACCATCCCTTCATTTCCTCCTTTGAAGGCTCCATTTTTTGTTGTAATAACAAATTCAATCTCATGGAACTTGAAAATCGCTTCTATACAGAAAAGAACCAGTACATTCATGGAAAGAAGCACATCTATACTCCTTTGGTACATCAAACCCATTGAATTTCCTGAAAGAATCTGTCCCTGATGATCACTAGCATTTCTTACAAATATTCTCTTCTTAATTGCTGAATAATGAGACCATTCCCTCATTTTCTCCTCTCAAGGATCCATTTTTTGTTGTAATAACACATTCACACTTATGGAACTTGAAAATCGCTTATATACCAAAATGAAGTAGTATATTCATGGAAACAAGCACACCTATACTCCTTTAGAACAAGAAACCCCTTGAATTTCATTAAACGAGGTGTCCTTGACGATCCCTAGCATTTCTTACAAGTATTCTCTTCTTAATTGCTGAATAATGAGACCTTCCCTTCATTTCCTCCTCTCAAGGCTCCATTTTTTGTTGTAATAACACATTCAAACTTATGGAACTTGAAAATCGCTTCTATACCAAGAAGAACTAGTATATCCATGGAAACAAGCACATCTATACTCCTTTGGAACATCAAATCCATTGAATTTCATCAAACAAGATGTCCTTGATGATCACTTGCATTTCCTACAAGTATTTTCTTCTTAATTGATGAATAAAGAGACTATCCCTGCATTTCCTCCTCTCAAGGCTCCATTTTTTGTCATAATAAGATATTTACACTTTTGGATGTTGAAAATCGCTTCCATACCAAAAAGAACTAGTATATTCATGGAAACAAGCACATCTATACTCCTTTGCAACATCAAACCCATTGAATTTCATTAAACAAGGTATCCTTGGTGATCACTAGCATTTCCTACATGTATTTTCATAATTGGTGAATAATGAGACCATCCCCTCATTTCCTCCTCTTAAGCCTCCATTTTTTGTTGTAATACATCCAGCCATTATGGGGCAAAATATTTCACCAAAATGCTAGTCATCATCTAAGCCTTCTTGTTTAATAAAATTCAACAATTTCCTATTTCCCAGGGAGTGCAAATGTGTTTGCTTCTATGGATATAATAACTGTAGTAAACAAACAAGCTATTTTCATGTTCGTTAAGTGTGGTTGAGCTCTTGCAACAAAAGGTGCAGCCATCTAAGGAAGAAATGAAGAGAGGGTCCCATTATTAAGGCATTATACAGCAAATACTTGAACCAAACGCTAGTCATCATCAAAGACTCCTTGTTTAATGAAATTCAACAAATTCCTATTTCCTAGGGAGTGTAAATGTGTTTCCTTAACAAGCTATTTTCATGTTTGTTAAGAGTGATTGAGATTTTACAACAAAAGGTGCTGCCATCTAAGGAGGAAATGAAGAGTGGGACCCATCATTCAGCCATTATACAACAAAATATTTCAACAAAATTCTCGTCATCAACAAAGAGTCATTGTTTAAAGAAATTCAACAAATTAGTTTTTCCCAGGGAGTGTAAATGTGTTTCCTTCCTTGGATATATTAACTCTTGTGAACAAACAAGCTATTTTCATGTTCGTTAATTGTGATTGAGTTTTTCCAACAAGAAGTGCAGCCATCGAAGGAGTGGGTCCCATTATTCGGCCATTATGCAGCAAATACTTGAACCAAACGCTAGTCATCATCAAAGAAACCTTGTTTAAAGAAATTTAACAAATTAGTATTTCCCAGGGAGTGTAAATGTGTTTCCTTTCTTGGGTTATTAATTGTTGTAAACAAACAAGCTATTTTCATGTTCGTTAAATGAGATTGAGTTCTTGGAAGAAAAGGTGCAGCCACCTATGGATGAAATGAAGGGAGGGACTCATCATTTATACAGCAAAATACTTCAACTAAACGCTAGTCATCATCAATGACTCCTTGTTTAATTAAACTCAACAAATTCCTATTTCCCAGGGAGTGTAAATGTGTTTGCTTCCACGGATATATTAACTGTTGTGAACAAAGAAGCTTTTTTCATGTTTGTTTAGTGTGATTGAGTTTTTGCAACAAACGATGCAGCCATCTAAGGAAGAAATGAAGAGAGGGTCCCATTATTCAACCATTATACAGCAAATACCTGAACCATATGCTAGTCATCATCAAAGACACTTTGTTTAAAGAAATTCAACAAATTAGTATTTCCCAGGGAGTGTAAGTGTGCATCCTTCCTTGGATATATTAATTGCTGTGAACAAAAAAGCTATTTTCATGTTCATTAAGTGAGATTGAGTTTTTGCAACCAAAGGTGCGGCCATTTAAGGACGAAATTAAGAGAGGGACTCATCATTCAGCCATTATACAACAAAATATTTCAACAAAATGCTAGTCATTATTAAAGACAACTTGTTTAATGAAATTCAACAAATTACTATTTCTTAGGGAGTGTAAATGTGTTTGCTTCCATGGATATGTGAACTGTTGTGAACAAACAAGCTATTTTCATGTTCGTTAAGTGTGATTGAGTTTTTGCAACAAGTGGTGCAGCCATCGAAGGAGGAAATGAAGTGTGGGTACCATTATTCAGCCATTATACAACAAATACTTGCATCAAATGTTAGTCATCATCAAAGACACCTTGTTTAAAGAAATTCAACAAATTAGTATTTCCCAGGGAGCGTAAACGTGTTTCCTTCCATGGATATATTAACTGTTGTGAACAAATAATCTATTTTTATGTTCATTAAGTGAGATTGAATTTTTGCAACAAAAGGTGCAGCCATCTAAGTAAGAAATGAAGAGAGAGTCCCATTATTTAGGAATTATACAACAAATACTTGAACCAAATGCTAATCATCATCAAAGATTCCTTTTTTAATGAAATTCAACAAATTCCTATTTCCCAGGGAGTACAAATGCGTTTGCTTCCAAGGATATATTAACTGTTGTGAACAAACAAGCCTTTTTCATGTTCGTTAAGTGTGATTGAATTTTTCTAATGAGAGGTGCAGCCATCGAAGGAAGAAATGAAGAGAGGGTCCCACTATTAGCCCATTATACAGCAAATGCTTGAACCAAATGTTAGTCATCACCAAAGACACCTTGTTTAAAGAAATTCAAAAAATTAGTATTTCCTAGGGAATGTAAATGTGTTTCCTTCCTTGGATATATTAACTGTTGTGAACAAACAATCTATTTTCATGTTTGTTAAGTGAGATTGAGTTTTTGCAACCAATGCAACAAAAGGTGCTGCCATCTAAGGGCGAAAGGAAGAGAGGGACCCATCATTCAGCCATTATGCAGCAAAATATTTCAACAAAATGCTAGTCATCGTCAAAGATTCCTTGTTTAATGAAATTCAACAAATTCCCATTTCCCAGGGAGTGTAAATGTGTTTGCTGCCATAAATATATTCATGGTTGTGAATAAACAAGCTATTTCCCAGTTTGTTAAGAGTGATTTAGTTTTTGAAACAAAAGGTGCTGCCGTCTAAGAAGAAGTGAAGAGAGGGACTCATCGTTTAGCCATTATACAGCGAAATACTTTAACAAAATGCTCGTCATCATCAAAGACTCCTTGTTTAATGAAATTCAGCAAATTCCTATTTCCCAGGCAGTATAAATGTGTTTGCTTCCATGGATATATTAACTGTTGTGAACAAACAAGCCTTTTTCATTTTCGTTAAGTGTGATTGAATTTTTGCAAGGAGAGGTGCAGCCATTGAAGAAAGAAATGAAGAGAGGGTCCCATTATTCACCCATTATACAGGAAATACTTGAACCAAACGCTAGTCATCATCAAAGACACCTTGTTTAGAGAAATTCAACAAATTAGTAGTTCCTAGGGAGTGTAAATGTGTTTCCTTCCTTGGATATATTAACTGTTGTGAACACAAAAGCTATTTTTGTGTTCATTAAGTGAGATTCAATTTTTGCAACAAAAGGTGTGGCCATCTAAGGACGAAATGAAGGGAGGGACTCATCTTGTAGCCATTATACAGCAAAATATTTCAACAAAATGCTAGTCATCATCAAACACTCCTTGGTTAATGAAATGCCACAAATTCCTATTTCCCAGGGAGTGTAAATGTGTTTGCTTCCATAGATATATTATCTGTTGTGAACAAACAAGCTATTTGCATGTTCGTTAAGTGTGATTGAGTTTTTCCAACAAAAGGTGCAGCCATCTAAGGAATAAATGAAGAGAAGGTCCTATTATTGAGGAATTATACCGCAAATACTTGAACCAAATGCTAGTCATCATCAAAGACTCCTTGTTTAATGAAATTCAACAAATTCCTATTTCCCAGGGAGTATAAATGTGTTTGCTTCCATGGATATATTAACTGTTGTGAACAAACAAGCCTTTTTCATGTTCGTTAAGTGTGATTGAATTTTTGCAACGAGAGGAGCAGCCATTGAAGGTAGAAATCAAGAGGGGGTCCCACTATTCACCCATCATACAGCAAATACTTGAACCAAATGCTAGTCATCATCAAAGACACCTTGTTTGATGGAAGCCATATTGTACCAGCTCAAAACAGCAAGGGAGTTGATGCTTTGCAAAACCTTGGAGGACCAATGACAAGGGCAAGGCCAAAGAAAATCAAGGAAGCTCTCAACAACTTGTTGTGCGACATTTACTATCAGGAAATTGCCAGGTACGAGTTAAGGATGATGGAGGCTTCGCCAAGGCTTGCAAATGTGTCTTCTGTGGAGGAATTCGAGAACCATGACCTTGAGAAGGAAGTTGGATTTGGGAGCCCATGTTTGGGCATTTAAATGAGTTATTTTCATGGGTTTTTATTATTATTTAGTGGGTTGGACGAAATTCCTTAATAAGCCCATCTTATTAACATATAAGAAGAGGTGGCTGGCAGATTGGACGAATTTCCTTAATAAGCCCATCTTATCAGCATATAAAAAGGGCTGGCTGGCAGATTGGACGAATTTCCTTAATAAACCCATCTTATTAGCTAGGGTTTTAGGGCAGTTAGCATATAAAAAGGGTGGCTGCAAGGGAGGACGAGATATGATGAATGTATGAGCTATTTTCTCTGGTTCTTTGAGAACTAATTCTGAACTTTCATACTTGAGTGTGTTGGTTCAATAGACTTATCTTCTTCAACGTTTTGTTGTTGGGAGTGGCGTCTGAATCTTATAGTTCTGGTTCTTGGTTGTTTATAATCATTGGTTCAGAACTCCAAAATCCCTTAACCTTTGTTAGAACGATCCTATACCAACATTGGTGTTGGGTTCCGTTTACAAATAATCGGAGTTCATATCATTGTTTAAAGAAATTCAACAAATTAGTATTTCCCAGATAGTGTAAATGTGTTTCCTTCCTTGGATATATTAATTGTTGTGAACAAACAATCTATTTTCATGTTCATGAAGTGAGATTGAGTTTTTGCAACAAAAGGTGCGGCCATCTAAGGGCAAAATGAAGAGAGAGACCCATCATTCAGCTATTATAGAGCAAAATATTTCAACAAAATGCTAGTCACCGTCAAAGACTCCTTGTTTAATGAAATTCTACAAATTCTTATTTCCAAGGGAGCGTAAATGCGTTTGATGCCATGAATATATTAACGATTGTGAATAAACAAGCTATTTTCCAGTTCGTTAAGAATGATTGAGTGTTTGGAACAAAAGGTGCAGCCATTTAAGAAGAAGTGAAGAGAGGGACTATCATTCAGCCATTATACAGCGAAATAATTTAACAAAATATTCGTCATCATCAAAGACTCCTTCTTTAATGAAATTCAACAAATTTCTATTTCCAAGGGAGTGTAAATGTATTTGATGCCTTGAATATATTAGCGGTTGTTAATAAACAAGCCATTTTCATGTTCGTTATGTGTGATTGTGTTTTCGCAACAAAAGGTGCAGCCATCAAAGGAAGAAATGAAGAGAGGGCCCCATTATTCAGCCATTATACAGCAAATACTTGAACTGAATGCTAGTCATCATCAAAGACACATTGTTTAAAGAAATTCAGCAAATTAGTATTTCCCAGGGAGTGTAAATGTGTTTCCTTCCTTGGATATATTAACTGTTGTGAACAAACAAGCTATTTTCATGTTTGTTAAGTGTGATTGAGTTTTTCCAACAAGAGGTGCAGCCATCTAAGGAAGAAATGAAGAGTGGGACTCACCATTCAGCCATTATACAGCAAAATACTTTAACAAAAAGCTCGTCATCATCAAATACTCCTTATTTAATGAAATTCAACAAATTCCTATTTCCTAGGCAGTGTAAATGTGTTTGCTTCCTTGGATAAATTAACGGTTGTGAATAAACAAGCTATTTTCATATTCGTTAAGGGTGATTGAGTTTTTGCAACAAAAGGTGCAGCCATCTAAGGAAGAAATGAAGAGTGGGACTTATCATTCGGCCATTATACAGCAAAATATTTCAACAAAATACTAGTCATCATCAAAGACTCCTTGTCTAATGAAATTCAGCAAAATTCCTATTTCCTAGGGAGTGTAAATGTGTTTGCTTCCTTGGTTATATTAACTGTTGTGAACAAACAAGCTAATTTCATGTTCATTAAGTGAGATTGAGTTTTTGAAACAAAAGGTGCCATCTAAGGATGAAATGAAGAGAGAGACTCATCATTCAGCCATTATGCGGCAAAATATTTCAACAAAGTGCTAGTTATCATCAAAGACTCCTTATTTAATGAAATTCAAGAAATTCTTATTAACTGTTGTGAATAAAAAAGCTATTTTCATGTTTTTTAAGTGTGATTGAGTTTTTCCGACAAATGGTGCAACCATCTATGGAAGAAATGAAGAGAGTGTCCCATTATTGAGGCATTATGCAGCAAATACTTGAACCAAATGCTAGTCATCATCAAAGGCTCCTTTTTTAATGAAATTCAACAAATTCCTATTTCCCAAGGAGTTTAAATGTGTTTGCTTCCATGGATATATTAACTGTTGTGGACAAATAAGCTATTTTTATGTTCGTTAAGTGTGATTGAGTTTTTGCAACAAAAGGTGGGGCCACCTCAGGACGAAAAGAAGAGAGGGACCCATCATTCAGCCATTATGCACCAAAATATTTCAACAAAATGCTAGTCATCATCAGAGACTCCTTATTTAATGAAATTCAACAAATTCTTATTTCCAAGGGAGTCTAAATGTGTTTGCTACCATGAGTATATTAATAGTTGTGAATAAACAAGTTATTTTCATATTCGTTAAGTGTGATTGAGTTTTTGCAACAAAAGGTGCAGTCATCTAAAGAAGAAATGAAGAGAGGGACTCATCATTCCGCCATTATACAGCAAAATATTTCAACAAAATGTTAGTCATCATCAAAGACTCCTTATTTAATGAAACTCAACAAATTCCTATTTCCCAAGAATTATAAATGTGTTTGTTTCCATGGATATATTAACTATTGCGAACAAACAAACTGTTTTCATGATCGTTAAGTGACATTCAGTTTTTGCAACAGAAGGTGCGACCATCTAAGAAAGAATTGAAGAGGGGGTCTCATAATTCAGCAAACAAATACTTGAACCAAATGCTAGTCATCTCAAAGGCTCCTTGTTTAATGAAATTCAACAAATTTCTATTTTCCAGGGAGTGTCATTGTGTTTGCTTCCTTGGATATATTAACTATTGTGCACAAACAAGCTATTTTCATGTTCATTAAGTGTAATTGAATTTTTGCAACAAACGTTGCAGCCATCTAAGGAAGAAATGCAGAGAGGGTCCCATAATTCAGCCATTCTACAGCAAATACTTGAACCAAAGGCTAGTGAATAAAAAAGCTATTTTCATGTTAATTAAGTGTGATTGAGTTTTTGCAACAAAAGGTGCAGCCATCTAAGGAAGAAGTGAAGAGAGGGATTCATCATTCACCCATTATACAGCAAAATATTTCAACAAAATGCTAGTCATCATCAAAGACTCCTTGTTTAATGAAATTCAACAAATTCCTATTTCCAAGGCAGTGTAAATGTGTTAGCTGCCATGAATATATTAACTGTTGTGAAAAAACAATCTATTTTCATATTTGTTATGTGTGATTGAGTTTTTGCAACAAAAGGTGCACCCATCTAAGGAAGAAATGTAGAGAGGGACTCATCATTCAGAGATTATGCAGCAAAATACTTTAACAAAATGCTAGTCATCATCAAAGAGTCCTTGTTTAATGAAATTCATGAAATTCTTATTTCCCAGGGAGTGTAAATGTGTTTGCTTCCATGGATATATTAACTGTTGTGAACAAACAAGCTATTTTCATGTTGATTAGGTGTGACTGAGTTTTTGCAACAAAAGGTGCACCCATCTAAGGAAGAAATGTACAGAGGCACTCATCATTCAGCCATTATGCAGTGAAATACTTTAACAAAATGCTAGTCATCATCAAAGACTCCTTGTTTAATGAAATTCAAGAAATTCTTATTTCATAGGGAGTGTAAATGCGTTTGCTTCCATGGATATATTAGCTGTAGTGAACAAACAAGCTATTTTTATGTTTGTTAAGTGTGATTGAGTTTTTGCAACAGAAGGTGCAGCCATCTAAGGGACAAATGAAGACAGGGTCCCATAATTCAGCCATTATACAGCAAATACTTGAACCAAATGCTAGTCATCATCAAAGACTCCTTGTTTAATGAAATTCAAGAAATTACTATTTCCCAGGGATTGTAAATATGTTTACTTCCAAGGATATATTAACTGTTGTGGACAAGCAAGGTATTTTCATGTTTGTTAAGTGTGGTTGAGTTTTTGCAGCAAAAGGTGCAGCCATCTATGGAAGAAATGAAAAGAGGGTCCAATAATTCAGCCATTGTACAGAAAATACTTGAACCAAATGCTAGTCGTCATCAAAGACTCCTTGTTTAAGGAAATTCAACAAATTCCTATTTCCTAGGGACTGTAAATGTGTTTGCTTTGATGGATATATTAACTGTTGTGAACAAACAAGCTATTTTCATGTTTGTTAAGTGAGATTGAATATTTGTAACAAAAGGTGTGGCCATCTAAAGAAGTATTCAAAAGTGGGTCTCATTTTTCAGCCATTACACAACAAATACTTGAACCAAAAGCTGGTCATCATCAAAGACTCCTTATTTAATGAAATTCAACAAATTCCTATTTCCCAGGGAGTGTAAATGTGTTTGCTTCCATGGATGTATTAACTGTTGTGAACAAATAAGCTATTTTAATGTTCGTTAAGTGAGATTGAATTTTTGCCACAAACGTTGTGGTCAGCTAAGGAAGAATTGAAGATGGGGTCTCATTATTCAGCCATTATACAACAAATTCTTCAACCAAATGCTGGTCATCTTCAAAGACCCCTTGTTTAATGAAATTCAACAAATTCCTATTTCCCAGGGAGTGTAAATGTGTTTGCTTCCATGGATATATTAACTGTTATGGGTAAACAAGCTATTTTCATATTCGTTAAGTGTAGTTGAGTTTTTGCAACAAAAGATGCAGCCATTTAAGGAAGAAATGAAGAGAGGGTCCCATAATTCAGCCATTATACAGCAAATACTTGAACCAAACTCTAGTCATCGTCAAAGACTCCTTGTTTGATGAAATTCAAGAAATTAATATTTCAGAGGGATTGTAAATGTGTTTGCTTCCTTAGATATATTAATGTTGTGGACAAGCAAGCTATTTTCATTTTCGTGAAGTGTGATTGAGTTTCTGCAACAAAAGGTGCAGCCATCAGTGGAAGAGTTATATAGAGGATCTAATTTTTCAGCCATTATATGATGAGAATCGTAGAGATGAAAAGTGGAAGGTTTCAAAGGATGCA